>JACEFZ010022255.1:0-20000 GCA_014155875.1 Cepaea nemoralis | reverse complement strand
ATGTATGTATGTATGTATGTATGTATGTATGTATGTATGTATGTATGTATGTATGTATGTTTTTATGTATGTATAATGTATGTATGTATGTATGTATGTATGTATGTATGTATGTATGTATGTATTTATGTCTGTCTGTCTGTCTGTCCGTCTGTCTGTCTATCTGTCTGTCTGTCTGTCTGTCTGTCTGTCTGTCTGTCTGTCTGTCTGTCTGTCTGTCTGTCTGTCTGTCTGGCTCGCTGGCTGGCTGGCTGGCTGTTTGGCTGGCTGGCTGGCTGGCTCTATGGATGGATGTATGTATGTATGTATGTATGTATGTATGTATGTATGTATGTATGTATGTATGTATGTATGTATGTATGTATGCATGCATGCATGCATGCATGCATGCATGTATGTATGTATGTATGTATGTATTTATGTATGTATGTATGTATGTGTGTTTGTGTGTATGTTTGTATGTATTTATGTATGTATGTGTATGCATTTTGTAGCAAGTCCTTTGAAGAACCTTCCTCCCATTACAACATTCCTGAAAACATCTCGATCATAAGCAAGATGTCCAGAATCCGATACACCCATCTGGAGATCATTCGCCTTATCCTGCACCCATCTTCTCTGTGGCTTTCCTCTTAATCTTTTCCCACGCATATATCCCTCCATGTTTTTTTCTCTCTATCCTTTCTTAACCATTATATTTCAATTGTCATTGTATTATCGTCTTCAATAGCCAACCTTCTTCAATATTCATCTCTTGAAGTATGGATACATTTGCTCTTTTCTTTATTCTAGATATTATTAGAACTCGTCTATAACATTTATAATGAAAGGCATTTATACACGTTTCTGTTTGTTGAGTAAGTGTCCAGATCTCACATGCGTATAAATTCTGGAAACTGTACAGACAAATGCAAAGAAAAGATCGTCCTATGACAGTGGGAGCAATTTATAAAGAGGATGGGGTACGCGTGACAACAGACAATTAGAAAGGGGAGGCGTTTCTCCAGAGATGTTTAGAGCAGACCAATCATAGTGATGCGGATACCAGGGATGCAGTTAGAGTGGAATTATCTGGCACAATAGAGAATATGCCTTACGAAGACATCATACTGTTTGAAGATGTTAAACATATTTTGCAAAAGGCAAAAGACACGTCACCAGGGCCTGATGGTGTCAGGTATGGCCACATGAAGGCTTTGAGCGATGTAGACGTGAAGGAGATGGCCGGATGCTTTAATCATAGCATTAGGACAGCGTCAGTACCGCAGGATTGGCTTCATAGCTATCTCATCCCTCTCCGAAAACCATACAAGGATCATTCAAAGCTTGGCGGCTTCAGGATCATCACCCTTCAAAATACATTTGGGAAGGTTTTAGAGAAGATAGTCGCTGTTAAGCTGCAGGATTATTTGGAAAGGGGGAAGCTTCTTCCAAGAGGCCTGGGGAGCTACAGGCCAGAAAAGATACGTGGTCAAATGCAGCCACCTTTGCCTTTGACGTTTATGATGGGTTCCAGAGTAGACAGGAAACGATGGCGGCAGCGCTTGATCTCGAGGATGCGTACAATAGAGTTCGCTATGATATTTTGATGACCGCACTTATGAAGAAGGGGGTCAATCCCTGGTTGGTGAACTGGATAGCAGCCATCCTGCATTCTCGTCAGGTTGTCTCCGTCTGGGCGCAAGGACCTCAGAGCCACATATTTTAACCCCGGGACTGCCACAGGGATCTGCAATCTCACCGGTGCTCTTTAATGTGTATACGAGCAAGATTGCATACCTAGAAGCACCAGGGGTTGGAAGGATTCTAACATTTGCAGATGATATTTTTGCATACAGGCAGGGGAGAAATAGGGATCAAACAGCCCAGGAGATACAGGTGACAGTAGACAAAGTGATTGACTGGTGCACTTAAATGAGTGCTGTCATCAACCCGGAAAAGGCGGCTGTGTTGTGGTGCTCTCTGGACAACAGGATTGTGAGAGATGATGCCCCAAGCCTCACGATAGATGGTAGAAGCGTCAACAGAGAGAACAAACTGAAGTATCTGGGAATCACATTTGACAGGAGTCTGTCCTTCAAGGACCATGTAGAGACGGCTGTGACAAGATCTCAAAAGGGACTCAATGCACTTAAAACTATGGCTGCAATGGACACAGAGCAGAGAATGCTCTTCACACTATACCAGCACTTGATCCTCTCAGTGATTGATTATGGACTAGGACTGCTCAATGTCTCAAAGAGTCAGCTGGTGAAATTAGAGCGCATACAGAATGAAGCTATGCGGGTCATTCTGGGATGCACCAGAGACACTCCAGTAGTGTGTATGCAGTTACATCCTTGGTCTGCCTACTGTTGCTGGTAGGCACAAGGTGATGCAAGCGAAGGCATACCTCAGAGTAGCTGCAGACACAGATCACCCGTTGCATGAGGCGCTGGACGTAGTTAAGGGTCAGAGACTGATAAGAGGGAAATCATGGATGGCTCAGGCGGAGGATACGATCAGACAGGTGTGCCCCTTGGAGAACATCAGGCGAGGAGAGGAGTGGGTCAGAGTGCCAGCCGTGCAGTCAGACTTGTGCAGAGTTATAATCACATTGAGCCGTGAGTGCAGGGAGTGGCCAGCAAGGGCCACGGAAGTGGGAAATTCAGGCAACTAATTCAGGAAAATTCTCACCCGGGTGATGTGATTATCTACACGGATGGGTCGGTGTTGAGAGGTAGGAGACGTGCCTGGGGGTTCTTGGCAAAACTAATGGTCGGCGTTTGGTGCAGGAGAGCCTGGCGTATGATGACACTACATCTAGCTTAAGAATGGAGGTGGATGGCGGTCAGTGCAGCTTTCCGCTGGATAGAAAACACGATACATACACACATTGTGATTGTAACTGACTCAGAAAGCATGCTGAGAAGGGTGAGAACAGGCAAGCTTCGTGCAGAGTGGCTTGCTTCGCTTCGGAGGTCACGGGTAGCAAGCATCACCTGGATCTTTTCTCCTGGGCATGCCGGTGTGCTGGGGAATGAACAGGCGGACAGATTGGCTGGCTCGGCAAAACTTGGTGGAGTATTGATGCATGACAAGACAGACGTGGTTGCGGCCTTGTGGGAGCACGTGTACACCTCGGAGGAGCAAATGGATCACCATAGTCTGGTAAGAATGAGACAAGCGAGGTGTGACGAGGGGATCTGGCCGACGCTCGACGCTCAGAGGAAAGGCGAGACGGACATATAATCAGATTGCTACTGGAACTATTAGTGTTGGAACTCTTCGCTGGCTGCTGAGGATGGGTACGGAGCGCTTATGGGAATGTCCCGAATGCTGTGATGTCGGTTCCTAAATCAATCAATCAATCAATCTCACAGGCGTATGTTGCAATGGGAAAGATGCATCTTCTTTATAATCTAACATTTGTAGTTCTATCTGTCCCTCTCCACTATTTATTCAGTTGTTTTAGTCTTTAAAAAAACAACAGATATTTGTCTTTTAATTTCTGTCATTGTGTAACATTGTTAGTAATCAATAATCAAAGTCAAAGTATTCCACTACCTCAATTTTTTTTTTTCGTTTTTACCATATATTTCGGTCTCCGTAGTAGTTTTATCTGTATGCATTTTCTTTGTGTTTTGCTATGTTAAGATATCAATTGTGATGTTTACTATTAGATTCCGTTGAGGTATTTAGGTTGTCTATACCATTATGTGTTGTGGAGAGGAATACTGTATTATAAGCATATCGAATCTCTGGTATGTCATGACCACCGATATTTAGGCAACATGTAGCTAGCTCACTGTTTATATCATCTCCAACATTTATGATTATATTTTCGGCGTGCAGTTTAGACAAATACAGGGACAGCCCAGACGGGTTCCTTGCTTGATGCCAAACCAATCTGATCTCTCGCCATCTATTCTAACCGCTGCTTGTTGGTCTAGATAGAGCATTTTGAGGTGTATTACATGTGATGGAAAGCCCATATTCAACCAGATAGCCGTTAATATTTATCCTTTCCCGACTGATAGCTATACGTGTGCGTGTGTGAGTGTGTGTATTAGTATGTGTGTATGTGTGTGTAGTGTGTGTGTGTGTGTGTGTGTGTGTGTGTGCATTTAAGTGTGTATAAATGTTTGTAAATATCAGTCGATCCTAAGGAGGAACTTTGTGTTGAATGCATGATTAGCTAGAGGCTGACGTTATATTGCTATACAACACATTTCATCTTTGAAACGTCTAATATGGGAGTCCATATATGTATGTCAAATGGAGCACGTATAGAAGATATATAATCTCAGACGTTGAATTGTTCACATGATGTGGCGCAGAAATATTAACTCATAGCAACAGTTTTAAAGTTTAAGCATTCATTCTGTGAGTTGATGTAAAATATAATTCCTAACACACCATGACAAGCTGTTTAGTGATTGCAATATATTTTATTCCCCAGCCACCTACGGAATACATGCTGTGTGATCAGACCAGATATAACTTACTAAAATTCACACCTGGAAGCTCGCCATTCATTATCAAGACCCCTCTTTATAGCCATGCAGCCAACGCCCGAATCGACTATTGCGATCTAGTCCTGGAATCTGGAAACGATCCCTTAGTGTTGACGTTTTACTTCAGGTAAGTGTTTATGTTTGTCATCAAATAAAGCCGTGATGTCATGGAATGTTAATTTGTTGTGTGTTTGTTTAGCTGCATTTGTCTGTGCGCGGGTGTTACTTCACGTGCAATAAAGTAAATTGATGTTGTCGCCTTGTGTATATTATTTGCGTGTGCATGTCTACTTTATCATCATCATCAAATATATAGTACAGAACTTCTTCTAGTCAACAGACTTTCCACTATTTATCTTGATCACAAAACAATATTTCTTATCTCCTATTTCTTCTTCTTCTTCTTCTTCTTCTTCTTCTTCTTCTTCTTCTTCTTCTTCTTCTTCTTCTTCTTCTTCTTCTTCTTCTTCTTCTTCTTCTTCTTCTTCTTCTTCTTCTTCTTCTTCTTCTTCTACTCCTCCTCCTCCTCCTCCTCCGCACATTGGATATCTATGACCTTTTCATGACATAATTGTAACTTACTTATGTTGTGAATTTTATCAACAAATTCTACTTGATGTCTCTTTCAGTTCATTTCCAGCAGATTCACGTTATAATTGTACATATGAATACCTTTGTCTCCATGGAGTCAAATTTTGCAGAGAATGGATGAATGGTCTCCTGCTATCTTTCATACTGCCGGAAAACAGACAATCTATTCTTGAATTTAAAATACAATGGAGTCTTGGACATCGGCCTTTTGAGGTGAGTACAGTGTATAGACATCTAGTGTTAGTTCACCTCTACTCTAAGACTGTGTGTGGTTGCGCGCGCGTGTGTATGTATGTATGTGTGTGTGTGTGTCTGTCTGTGTGTGCGTATATATACGCGTATTACATACCAAATACTAAATATACGAACGCGACATTAACTAAATGTGACTTCTTATTTTGGAATAATGTACTCGTATTTTAGGGAACAGTCTATGTTATATAAAATATCCAGGGACAATTAAGCGAGCTGTTTGAAATCACATAATTTTCTAATAGTTCGGTCAATTTAAATACTGATTATAGCACTCCTCCTTATACGTCCATGAGGTATCCCTTACTCTCCTCAGTAAATTAAATAACGTTAAGCGACAAACTATGCACTTTGGATTGATTAACGTATCGCCCTGCACACCTAATGCAGTGAACACAACAAGCGTTATTACGAACGCCTGTATTCTGACTAGTGATGCCGTCTGGTTGATTGAATGTTCTAATTGCATCTAATCTCACTGATTGAACGCTTAACATCTGTTCGTTTCAATGAGTGGCCATCTGAGAAAACTTATCCATGTAGTGCTGAACTGCTCTGTGTGATGACCTTGGCACACATAAGTAAAACTAAAGGTATCCCCTCTCACACTATGATTTGAAATGGGTATATGGTGCTAGACCTATATTTTAAAACCAATTGGCATCCCTTGAGTAATGTGGCCGATATGATATGTGAATAAAACAAAGATAGGGATAATATGTCGAATCGTTTCACAAGGACATTGTAATGTGCCGCGAAACGAGGACGCGGTCATATTTGGTGAGGCTGCACGGCTGAATGGGATATATTTTGTATGATTAGGCAGATGTGGTCAGGGTTCGGGGGATTATGTCTATAGTGTGAAAGAACAGATATCTCATCATTGCCTGGAGAGAATGGTGCGGCAGGGAGTGATCACAGAACCTGGCAGATACCCTGCACATAGAGGAAAGACCAGGCGGTCATACTCAGACTGCACACACATTGAGCTCTGTAGTACTGACACAACACCCTCTATTTTACAATGTTAATGTGTCACTGTTGGAAACAGGACTGTCACTGTACTTCACACATTGAGCTCTGTAGACCTGACACAACACCATCCAGTTCACAATGTAATTGTGTCACTGTTGGAAAAAGAACTGTCACTGTACTTCACACATTGTGTTCTGTAGTACTGACACACCACCATCCATTTTACATTATTATTGTGTCACTATTGGAAACAGAACTGTCCATCTAACATATTGCGAAGGTACTGCTAGCAATAGACAGCACTGATGTTCACGAAGACACACTTTCATTTTTGCGCTGTCTTGCCACCTTCCTCTGTTTGAAGTATAGTGACAGTTCTGTTTCCAACAGTGATACAATAACGTTGTAAAATGGATGGTGTTGTGTCATTACTGCAGAACTCAATGTGTGAAGTACAGTGGCATTACTGTTTTCAAGAGTGACACAATAACATTGTAAAATGGATGGTCTTGTGTCTGCCACCACTCCACCACTCTATAACACAACAGGATCTTATATGTAATTTACCCAGATATTGTCATGTTGTTGTCTCACTACTACAGAGCCCAACGTATGAAGATAACCAAATTACTGATGTTGTCACTGCTTTGTTTGGGGCTCAGCTATCTACCTGCGAGAGTTATTTTTCCGTTGTGTAGTGACTTTAACTATGTAGCATGTATTAATTTATGGATATTGTATGACATTGATTTTGTTCCCCATATACATGTATCTACTGTGTTCGCCAGGAATGAGGCACTGGAACCTCTTGCCCCCCGGGTAGATTGGGCCCGTTAGCTATTACAGCAGCCAATCTAGGAAAACCTCGATTATAAACCCCCAAGTTAAAGTTGGACCGACGTGCCGAGGACTGAATGGCCACGGGTGAGCTGGTCGTGAACGTGGAACGTCTGGTATGCGGGTGGGGCGGCGTCAGACGTATGGACTCCTGAGGGACATCCCCTGCTCCTTCCCTAGCAGGCAGGCTCTACTAGTGTGACCGATTATATCCTGCCTTGATATCTAACCAACTATGAATAATACAAAGAATTATCGCCGAAGCAATGAAGTACGTGCTTTGTACTCTATACCTTTGACAACAGCCGAGAAGAGGTAGGGGAGAGGGGGGAAGGAAACATAAGAAGAGGGCTGGAGCCAGAATGGGTAGAAGGAAAACGAATCATTTGGGACTGAAAAAGGTACGGGTTGGGTATTAGAATTGTCGTAGTGCAAAGCAACGAGAACCAATACTGGAGAAACTGGTCTACGATGTTGATTCCCTGATGTTACAAGAAATGAATACAAACTCTGTTAAGTGTCCTGGCTACACATGTTATACCAACCCAACCGGGCAAGGAAGACATGGGCAGGCTCTGGTTGTCAGGTAATGCGGATAAAAATCGGCCGATACAGCTTGAACCTGATATATATATATATATATATATATATATATATACATATATATATATATATATATATATATATATATATATATATATATATATATATATATATATATATATATATATATATATATATATATATAAGTGGGGAATCTTGCATAAGCAGAGAGAGTTGGGACTGGTTGAAAGGTTCAGTGGACACCCCAGGTACCAGGTATCGGATATATAGTGACTTCAACGCCCGCGCCAAGGAATGGCGCAGGTCGGGAGAAAACAAGACAGGGCACTGCTCTTGTTTAAGTCTTACTTGAGACGGATGTTGTCTGTCTAATATGACGAGACGCTAACTAGGCTAGCAATGAGACCGTGGGACCCTGACATGGCCATCGACCTGGCGCTTGTATCCCAAGAGGCGGCATCAGATATAAAATGGAGCGCCCTTGGAGACCATGGAAGTGACCACTTCCCCTGTTCTGTGCTGATACCTAAGTCCAGCACAGTTTGGGCTATAAGAACTCGCAGGGCATTTTGTTATGAGCACAACCACTCTTCGCTCTTGGGGCACCTTAGATCACAGGGAAGATCTAAACCAACAAGAAGAATCTTCACCCAACCACCATGGTGGACACCAGAGGTCGAGAATTCATGGAGGGAAAAGAGGGCGGCAATAAGGAATTGGCAGAGGGTGCGGAGAGCAACCAATTCAGTTCAAAAAGAATTAGAAGAGACTGAAATATATAAAAAAGTAAAGGTGCAGGATTTTAAACTACAGGCAGCAGAGGCAGAGATTATTAAGTGGGAACAGTTTATCAATGAAGTCGGTGGGGATGTCACATTGGATAAATTCTGGAGGCTTCACCGGCAGATGAAGAGACAGGCGATGCCTGGTACACATGTTACCGTTTATGATGATAACAACCGACCTATGACAACTGACAAGGAAAAGGGGAGGCTTTTCTTGTGCGAGTTTCAAAACAGACGGACCAGCAAGATAGAGCTGTTAGAGATAACGCCAGAGAAACCTTGTCATTGGTCACTAGGAAGGAGGACTGTGAGATTAAAGTGGAGGATATTAGACAGGTACCGAAGCGGTCTAAAGACACAGCGCCAGGTCCTGATGGAGTGAGGTACTCCCATATGAGGAATATAAATGATGGGGACTTGGATGAAATGGCTCTTTGTTACAACCTAAGCATCAATGCATCGGAAATACCCGACAATTGGCTGAATAGCTACCAGGTTATTTAGTTAGTTAGTTAGTCTACAGATCATCCTCATTGCACATAGAACCATTCAGTCCATAAGTGCTCGGATCCCCTCCTCAGCAAATCCCGCAGCGTGTAGCTGCTAACGACGCCAGTTCTGTGTTGGTTATTCAATCTTCTTTGGCTTCCTGCGTAGTGTTCTTGTTTGGCCACCCCTCTTTTAATTTGCTGCTCTCGCAGTCTGGCCATTGTTGTAGATTCACAGTCATCCCTTGGTTCTCGCAAAGGTTTTACTTCTCGTAGAGCATTCAGAATGTCAGCCTGGTCCATGGCGCGTCCGCCCTCCACAGTAGCCTGACCTGCGAGCTTGTCAGCCCGCTCATTTCCTTGTACTCCCGCATGCCCTGGCACGAAGATGAAACTAATCTTTGCCAGCCGAGACCGCTCCAGAGGCAGCAACCATTCTCTTCGGATCGACCCCTCCTCTATCCTCTTGATCATGTTCATTAAGTCGCTAAGAAAACAAGCCCTAGTGAATGTCTGTGTCTCGAGCCATGTTATTGCTTTACTTACTGCCATGACTTCCATGGTCAGGCTAATTGTGGTTTCAGTGAAAGCACCAGAGTCCTCCTTCACAATTCTCCCTTCGGCCCGAGCTGTAAAGGCCCATGAGCTTCTCACATGTCGGACGACCGACCCATCTGTGTAGATGACCGCGTCACCGTCTAGCGAATTCTCGAAAATCAACGCTTGTACTTCAGCCTCAACAGCAGCCGGATTATCTTGTCTGCATTTTCTATCTAGTTGGATGCAAACTGAAAAGGATATGCAGAAGTCTGTTGGCACTTGCACCCACTCCTCGCCAGGTTCTAAGTCCTCAAGTGAACACACCTGTTGAAGAATGTCTTCGGCTTGACCCATCCACGACCGTCCTCTTTTTAACCTGCTGCCCTTCACCTTCCTAATTTCACTATGCAGTGGATGTTGTGTGTTTGCGTTAATTCTGATGTAGGCGCGTGCCCTGCAAACTTGCATTCTCTCTTCAATGGTTGGAAAATCAAGAAGGTAGCGCATCACCCTGCATGCTGTATCTCTTGTACATCCAAGAATAATGCGCATAGCTTCATTCTGTATCATTTCCATCCTTTCTATCTGCTTATGGCTGAGAGTCAGGATTGCCATTGCATACTCCAAAACAGACATGACCAGCCCCTCGTACAGAAGACATAGATGGCGCTGCTCACAGTTTGCTGCCGCCATCACCCGCATCGCTGCCAAACCCCGCTTGGCCTTTGGTATCACCTGGTCTATGTGCAAACCGTATCCCCAGGTAACTCATTGCCTGCGTTCTTTCCACCGTCTCTGAACACAGCATTACAGTTGGTGTTGGAGTGTTGACAATATGATTATTCAATGAGAGCCAAGTCACTGTTGCCTTTGATGGGTTGACCATTGCCCCAGCTTCATCACACCAAGTACTTTTGCGATTGAGTTCGGTTTGTAGTTCCACAACAACCTCCTCTCTATCCTTACCCTGACAATACACTAAAACATCATCGGCATATGACAATGTCCTGCCAGGTCCAGTGATCTGCTCACTGGTGATTCTCACTGTGTAGGCGTTGAACAGTACCGGAGATAATGGTGATCCCTGTGGTAGGCCAGGATATATTGTTGTTGGTTCCGAAGTCCAACTGCCACATCTAAAAACTACTTTCCGTTGGAAGAGGGCTGCAGCGATCCAACTAAGGTGAAATGGACTTACGTGTAGTTCAAGAAGCTGAAACATTAAAAATCCAGTGGTACTCTGTTGTATGCGTCCTCAAGATCAATCGCTGCAGCAACGGTTTCAGTGCCTGAGTGGAAACCTTCATAGACATCATGGGCAAAGACTGCTGCATTGGTCCAGGTTTCTCTTTTTGGATGGTACCCAGGTCTCACTCCCAAAACTACCAGGTCTCACTCCCAAAGCCAGGTACGGATCACTCCAGTCTTAATAGATGCCGAATCATAACCCTGTAAAACACGTATAGCAAAGTCCCCGAGAAGATAGTAGCACGCAGGCTCTAGCGACAATTGGAAATTCGTAATCTGCTTCCCCAAGGACTCGGGAGTTACCGGCCTGGGAAGGACGACTTTTGCATTTGATATCTACGAGGGCTTCCATGAAAAACAGGAGACAGTGGCGGTAGTTCTTGACCTGGAGGATGCGTATAACAGGGTCAGGTATGTATCGTATTTTATATAAGTGTCATCCCTGGGGTGAGGGGAATCAACACCGACATCCTTTTAACCCCAAATCCTTATCCTGAGAATATCCCAGCTTTCTGTGCACAACCCCCCTTCAGTCCCCGGATCCCCCTCTCTCTCTCTCTCTTACTCTCTCTCTCTCTCTCTCTCTCTCTCTCTCTCTCTCTCTCTCTCTCTCTCTCTCTCTCTCTCTCTCTCTCTCTCTCTCTCTCTCTTACCAATGGACCATGTCCCCTATCATTCTTTTCCAAAACATACTCACACAACACTAGCTTTTTAAAAAACTGACAAAAACAATTTAATAAAGAAAAGTGTCAGGTGTGTGCAAAGTGTATGTGTAGAATGTCTGTCGTATATTCTAACGTGTATGTAGAGTCAGACCGAATAGATCAGCAGCAAAGTCAGTTTCATCACTGTACTGGCCACACAACAGCACCATATATGATGGACACAAAACCTCACCCAAATGATGTGTCTCTCAGGCCAAGTGTCGACTTCCTCCGATAGCTCTTGAACAGTCCGGATGCTTGGTCATCAATAGTGGAAACAGTCCAATATTGATCATCAATCTAACACACACAGTGTAAATACTCTTTCATAAAAGTTCTGGGATCAAAGAATCCTAAAATTAATGTTACTGTCACTTTGGAAAAAAAACAACCAATGTTAGTATTTTACTGTTCATAGGAATTCCCAAAATGTAACACACACAGTTAATCGGTAATGATTGGAATTCACCAATTGTAACACATACTGTTAATTGGTAATGATAGAAATTCACCAATTGTAACATATACTGTTACGTTACCAGGAATCTAGATCTACTAATGTTACTGGTACAGGTGTTATTGTCAGTGTTTTGATGTTAATGTGATGTAACCTGTCACCTAGGAAACACTCTTACATTATCATCGTTTCCTGCTCAGCAGAGGCCAGGTTCCTGCAGACCCTCTGGGTTATGGGCCATGAGTTATGGACATGAGCCAGGTTCCTGCAGACCCTCATGAGTTATGGGCACATACTCGAGCCATGACTTTTCTTCCAGCTGGTGGTAGCTATGGTGGAATCTGTTGAAGGGAGAAAACACCTGGTGAGAGCAACCCGATTCAAACCTTTATTAGGTGAGTGTAGGCCACCGGCCGGACTCAGAAATATAACAGAGAACCAATCTATGCCATACGGTCGAGGAGCTCATCACATCGGTCTGAGTCATGATAAGACAAGGAAAGACTAAAGGAAAAGGACAGGAACCCAGCAGCTGCCCTACTGGAAGATCTTACCATTTGACATTTCCTTCATCCCCCCAACCATCCTCTATCTCCCTAAATATCATCCCACTACATTACCCTTAACTCACTGAGTTAAATGATATCTCACAACAGCTAGTTTAAGCTACGCAATGCCGACGCTCTTATAATACGTTCTATCAACACACATTACTACACTCGATTCCTAAGAATAATCTAATGTAGGTTTATTTACCTAATTACCATATATGTATTCCGGTTTGAAAATTGAGACTATTGAATAACACAATGGTTAAATGTCCGCCGATGCAAACCAACATTAGACACTATAGTCTCTCTCTAGAAACAAACTAAGAATATTGCACACGTCCGTAGCGCTTCACAACTTTTGTCGACGAACCTCAAAGTTGTTTACCTCCACCGGTTTAATACTGGGTCTGAGTGACGTCACAAAACTGTCTAGACACTAGACAGTCTAGGATCTATTTTTCTTTCTCCTGTTTAGACTGGGTGGAAACAACCCGCCGTCTATTCCGCTTTCATCGGGGACCTGTCCCGGCACTTCAAAAAGTCTTGCCGGCCTGTGATCTAGAGAATTCTTGTTCCCACAACAAAAGATCCTGCCGACGACTTTTACCCAGACAATCCGTCTACAACTTCAAAGGATGGCTGCCGACTTATGGCTCGATAGTATTTCCTCGATCAACAACACATTAAAGAATTGCCGGCTTTGTGGTAGACATTTGGAGCGAAATTTTGTCATCGATCGACATTCCAAGATATAATGTGACAGTATGATCGGTTGATACACACACTGTTGGACTTGGAAGTCTGCCCTTGCCTTGTTAGATGGGTAGTAATTTATGAGCGTACGGTTGCACTGCGCATGGATTCCTGGACTTCTGACCACTGTACTATTACACTTGGGTTGCCTTATCCCCGGTGCTCTTTAATGTTTACACCAGCAAAATCGAAGCTATTGAGACACCATGTGTGGGTAGAATCTTGACATTTGCGGATGATGTGATGTGTACAGACAGGGCAGAGACAGGGCCAGTTTGGCGAAAGACTTACAGGTGGCAGTAAACAGGGTGGTAGAGTAATGCAGGGTCGCAGGGGCCATAATACACCCAGACAAGGCATCAGTTGTGTGGTAGTCCCTGGATAACCGGATCGTCAAGGCAGATGTCCCAGGTATTATGTTGAATGATATCTTAGTCGAGAGAGTAAACTGAAGTACTTGGGTATCACCTTTGACAGGTGTTTGTCCTTTAAGGATCATGTGGAGCCTTTGGTGATGAAGACTGGTAGGGGCTTAATGCATTGAGGGCTATGACAGCAACCGGGGTAGATCAGCGGATGCTGTACAGGCTCTTTCAGCAGATAACAATTTATGTCATTCCGTACGGTTTGGGGCTGCTGACAGTATCAAAGAGCCAGCTTGAAAGTTTGGAGTGCAACATAATGTTGCCATGCGGTTAATCCTGGGGTGCACAAAGGACACACCAATTATATGTTTGAGGCATATCCTGGCTCTACCATCAATGGCGGATAGGCATAGGGTCCTTCAGGCCAAATGGTACCTGAGAGTTGTTGCA
Source organism: Cepaea nemoralis (assembly GCA_014155875.1). Lineage (NCBI taxonomy): Eukaryota > Metazoa > Mollusca > Gastropoda > Stylommatophora > Helicidae > Cepaea > Cepaea nemoralis. The sequence goes on along the minus strand of JACEFZ010022255.1, from coordinate 5,944 downwards.
GACAGGGAACGCCCGCTGCATGCAGCAATGGATATGGTCAAGGTCGAAGACTAAGACGAAGTCAGGTCCTGGATGGCACAGGCAGAACTTTCTATACGTCAGGTGTGTGATCTAGAGACCATCAATCGTGAAAGAGAGTGGGTTGAAGTTCCGGAAGACATGATGAACTGGCACAATGTAATAATAACACTGGGTCGTGAGTGCAGAGAATGGGCAGCGAGCCGCAATGAGTTTGAAGTACAACAGCCGATACAGAGTAACACACATCAAGGTGGCATAGTCATCTACACCGATGGGTCAGTGGTGAGAAACAGACGTAGTGTCTGGGGCTTTATTGCAAAGGCTAACGGACTATCTTGAAAAAAGGAGAGTCTGGCATATGAGACTACGACCTTCAGCATGATAATGGAGGTGGAGGCTGTAACAGCGGCATTCCGGTGGCTAGAGGAGACTACTGCAACATACGTTGTATACATTACGGATTCAAAGAGCACTGATGTCGGTTCTGAAATCAACTCAACTCAACTCAATCAGATTGCAACTGGCACCATTAGTACTGGGACTCACCGCTGATTGTACAAGATGATAACAGAGTGAATCTGGGATTGTCATTAGTGATGCAATTTCGGCTCTCAACTCTACGCATCTGTAATCAGTACCACACCAACAACAATTGAAATGTATTAGCAACCATCTTAAGCTCCGTATACTTGGGCACCTAGGACAATGACAGGCGATTTGGAACACGAGACCACTGGGCTGCCAGAGAAGCGTGAAGGGCTGTTTTACTTGGAATCCCTATTACAGTTTGTATTATTGTGTGTGTGTGTGTGGGTAAATATAATATCCAGATGGATGTAATACCAATATACTCAAGAAATAAGGATAATTACAGGTCAAATGTAATCACGGGAGAGCCACACGATTTTACTATACAATTGGACGCTTGATTGTGTATCTTATGAAGACACAGTTTTAACTAGCCACTAGTTATTTCCTAATTTGCTTCTTAATTATGCAACCTGCATAGTCGAATACAATTGAAAAAAAAAATCCATCGGTATCTTATTAAAGTCTGTAGGTCAATTCTAAGCCGAGATATTAATGTTTGTGCGTCAGGTAGTGTGACGAAACGCGATTATCTGTCTTGGGTCGTCAGGATTCCGCACTATTTTGGTGCGTCATCGGGGACTTTCCCAGCTAAGAATAGCCTGAGGGAAGCCGATGAAGGACTTACGATCTAGAATATTCTCGTAACACCGAAATTCGAGTAACCCGTGATGTTGGGTATCGCTCTAAATTCTCGTGCAGAGACATCTAGAAACTCTAGGCGGGGAATGACGGTTTTCCCGAGAAAGTATCTTTTCTCGAGAAGCACTCGCTTCTAGTGCGCATTGAGTTGGCACGAAGCGGGAATGTGGCTAAATCAGTCATTTACTTACTGTCGTTGCCACAGAATAGACGCAGGCCGAATGTGAGCCGTTTTGTGTGCGTCTCCCCTCAACCATTATGCGGCTGACTGTTAGATCAAGGAAGCTGAGAAGCCCTTGAAACAGTTCGGAGCTGTCTGGAGATCTGGTTGTCCATACAGGTAGATAATTGTTTAAATCATTTAACTTTGTACGTGTGTTCCACACGCCATTGTTCTAACCTCATTACCTATGCGGATGTCCTTGCATACTAATTAGCAAACCGATCGATAACGCAGTTGATGGCGAATCGTGTTTGTTTACCGTGTGCTTGCGAATCAGCTGTTAGGAACGCCGTATTGTGTTGTAGGCGATTTGGGTTCCAAATATGTGTACCATATTTTGACAATCGTTACATCTATTAGGTTGCTGTGTTAGAATAAAACCTAGTTACTTGTGCCGGATGGAAACCTAGATTAGTTCAGTCAGTTGCTGAAGCCCGAAGATCGGTTAGAAAACCAGGTAAGTTGGTAGGTGGAGTTTCAGACAAAATTGTGCTTAGTTACTAAGTAAAGGAAGAACTTAGTGCTGTGCCACCAGGAATGATATAACTATGGTGTAATAACTTAATAGTGAATTCATGGTGTGGAACAGCGGATTTCTGTGTCAAGGTAAGTTGCTTTGGTGCTATCTTTATATATATATCTATGATGGGACATTGTGTGCATATATATTAGATCATGGCATGTGATACTTCCTGGAGTAAGTCCGAACGCCGAATAGGTCGTCGCGAGATACCACTGCGTGCCGTCGCGATATAAATGTGCGTTCTGAAATCTTGTCTCAGCTATCCTGTCTCTTTCGTACTGGCGCTAGTGCGAGTGAATGCTCAGGTGCTGGAAGTATGGAAGGATGCTAGGAAGCTGCATGAGACTGGGGAAATATAGAATATGGGGGATGTGAACGCAAGTTATGAAAGTATGTGTTGGTAGGCCAAGCCAACGATGAAGTTCCATCCATGCCAAGGCTAAACCACTTGGGGAGGACAGAACTGGAAGATTACCCTTGGAACATGTGGGGAACATGTATTCTCAAGAAGGCTTCTTGACTCTAAGGCAGAGTCTGATAAGAAGAGTTTGCTAGGGCCGGGGCAGGTGGTCCCACCAGGAAACAGGTTTGTGTACATAGTGGATGTGATCATGTCCTATTCCTATATCCCGAGGGATGGGATATTGATCCAGCTTTTGTTTCTTAATGTACATTGATGATGTTAGGACCGAGTCTAGGGACTCTTTACCTATGTTTAGTTCAATTAACTTAGAACTATAATAACAGCCTTGTATCACTACTGACGTTAGCGACGACTGGTAGATGATTAGGGAGAGGTGAGACCAAAGATCAGACTCGTCATTCTGATATCTTGCTCTGTTGACGGGCCTGTTCTGTGAGGCCAGCTGACATGTGAAAACCCATGCTATACTACTCTCCATATAGAGATAATGCTTTAGTTATATGCATAACTAAGTAGCATGACTGAGAGTTGAGTAGTTATTGGTAGGATGCATGTGGACTTATGTTTGGGCCAGTATACTCTCACCGGTCGCTCTTCCTTTTCAGGAGTTTGCCTGTTGAGGAACCAGTCAACTATAATGTTGTTGGCAGGAAACCACTTCGTGTGACAGAGCGAAGGGTTCAGTTCTTTACTTATCACGCCAGACTCAACCACATCAGGTACCCAATATTGATTCACCATGAGTGAAGGTTGCCTCAAGACATACAACCACCCTGAAGGTGCCCGTGTGAGAAGTGTTGGTTTGTGATTGTTCTGATAAATAGACGACACTATGTTTTGCTATGAACAGTTCAGCATGTTGAGTAATCATGCTCAACGACAGGGAACACCGGTCCGTCTAGTTTGACGGGGGTTCTGCCTAAACGCGGAAGTAACTGATCTTCAGACACTTGAATGGTTCTTTGGACAGCTCTAGTGGCAGGTCTTGTGAAGAACTTCACCAAGTAGTGACGTGTGTCAAGATAACCCGGTGGAAGGGACTATGGGATTATAGTCCAACCTGAATTGTTGCCGTGAAATAGATGTCTGGTTCTATGAATGTACTGTTGCAGTATCAAGATTATCAACTGTGTTCTAGAAGGACTCAGTGACATTTCTGTAGCCATATCTGAGTCTACAAGCAGTGTGACTGTAGGAGACCATTGAATTGGTCTGTGATACTTTTCCATTCATGTTCCCGGTGCTGTGATAAAGGGACCATTAAATTGGTCATACCATAGCGGTTCTGCAGTAAGACTGTGTGATGAGTGACAGACCATTAGATTGGTCAGTGATTCGTTAAGTTCTTCGAAGTAACGACTACTTGGAGTCAAGTCCAGGAAGATTGTCTTCCAACTGGTATTGTTCGAGAAGTGTATTAACAGTGACTCCCGTGGGAGTGATAGAGATGCAGTTGGTCCAGTGAAGTGTGGTCCAGCAGTGACTCTAGTATTGTGGATCCAAGCTCTGGAGACAGAGTGGTCTCCAAGGTTCTAGTCATCTCACTGGAAGGAAGCCGGGTGAGTGGCGGACCGACTGGACGGGACATCTGCATCCAATCTACTTCTCAACTCGATGAAGATACCTACATCTCTGAGTCTATCTCTACTCTATCTTCTATTTGTGTAAATAGATTCTTCTATCAGGATGTTCATTTCAGTTCTATATTCTCAAGGGTAGAATAAACTTAATGTAAGTTGACTTGCTCTTTGTATAATGATTGAGTGTGGTCTCGGACGATGCCTCAGTGTTCATTGTTCCACAGGTGTAGGTAGTTAGTGGGGGTCTAGAATCTGGAGGGGCTTGTAGACGTAATTAACTAATATGAGATCAACCACAGAGGAAAAAGGTGTATCTGCTCATCCAACCCTGGGGCTAGAATACACGGGAGTGCCAGAGACACCTAGGGTGTGGTTCACTCTCGCTACCCAAGGTGAACTCGTCACAGGTAGTAACAGCGGCATTCCGGTGGCTAGAGGAGACTACTGCAACACACGTTGTGTTTATTACGGATTCAAAGAATATGCTTAGAAAGGTGGAGAAAGGAATGTTTCGTGTGGAATGGCTCTCGTTGCTTCAGAGGTCACAGATTGTGAGAATTGTATGGATATTTTGCCCTGGCCATGCGGGTGTACGGAGGAATGAACAGGGTGATAGGCTAGCAGGGAATGCACCTCTTGGTGGTATCGTGTAGATTGGACTGCAGCCGACATTTGCTTGAATTAACGACTGCCGCTAATTTGCATTACCGAACAGTCCCGTTCTCAGATGCATTGCAGTCGCTCGGAGAGAAGGCTATATAGTCGACACGAGACATTACAAGTTCTAGCACTTACGAGCAGTGAAGTACAATGTAATGTAGCAATCGAAACTGTTGGATCACTTCAGGGTTCGCAACTATGGTCCTTCATGTCCACAGTCAGCTCTCAGTCATCCCCTCCATCGAAAATGGACGGTATGTCAGCAGCGCAGTCTTCCTTGTCTCTACGTTGCTGCCCAGCTCTGGGGAACAAAATCCCCATTGTCTGGCTCTGGCCCCTCTGTTCGCCCGCATTCTGGCTTCATCCACTATGGCTGCTAGCTCTGCAAGAACTGTATTATGACGCCATGTGAATCGGCCTTCGCAAAGGGCTACTTTGTACGCCGATAGCACGTATTACGCTGTCTGGACTTGCTCTTTTATCGAGAGGACAGAACTTATGTATTTATGTATAACATACGGAGGCTTTACCCCATTGACTAGGTATTCAGCTGATGGCAGGACAGCGTAGTGGGATCGGTCGACGAAATTTGAGCCCAGTGGTGCAATGCGCCAGGCTAGGGACTTCTGTAGTATCCCCTCCCATGACACCAACTGGCTCTGCTGCACCTGCTGGGTAGCTCTAGCAGTTTCCTTTCATCCTTTCTATCTCGCATCTCCTAAACCACCATGTCTCTGCGTTTCTTGGTGGTCGCCTCTGACCACATCGATTACTAGCTGTTATGTGCCAGAACCCGCTTCTATCCGACTAGGTGTAACCCATGACATCCTTCAGTATAAGTTGCGCCTGGGCAGTTTCGACTGCGCTGTCACCTTTCCACTTCTGCCCTGTTTTAAACGTGGGTTGAGATTTGCTTACTGTTTCATCTGGAGCCTCGCGTAGCAAAATCGCGAGCCAAGCGTGTGCGATATTTGTTATTCCACATGACTAACAAGAATGGGGAGGACGAGCTTGGATATTTATTTTTTTTCAGCTACTAGCGCCGCCCTCCCCTCGCCAAAGATATGGGGGTACTCAAAACCACTTTCGTATGTATTTGCTATCTTAATATCAATGGCATCACGCGACCCACCTGTGAGCTACATCAATATCAGTAGAGGTCATAGATGAAATAGAAGTTTTCCGGGATCATCATGGATTGGAAGACACAACCAGATCTTGGAATATAACATGAGTCTGCTTGTTTCGATGGGTAAAACAGACATGTTTACGGGGTCTTCATA
>JACEFZ010022254.1:0-129533 GCA_014155875.1 Cepaea nemoralis | reverse complement strand
GAGAGAGGGGGAGGAGGGAGGAGGAGGAGGGGAGGGGGAGGAGGAGTAGGGAAGAGGAGGAAGAGGGAGGAGGAGGAGGAGGGGGAGGAGGAAGGAGGAGGAGGAGGGATAAGGAGGGAGGAGAAGAACGCAGAAGGAGGAGGGGAGGAGGAGGGGGGAGGAGGAGGAGGGAGGAGGAGAGGGAGGAGGAGGGAGATGGAGGAGGAGGAGGGAGGAGGAGGAAAGAGGAGGAGGAGGCAGATGGAGAAGGAGGAGGGAGTAGGAGGGAGGAGGATGAGGGAGAAGGAGGAGGGAGGAGAAGGAGGGGGAGGAGGAGGAGGAGGGATGTGGAGGGAGGAGGAGCAGGGAGGAGGAGAGAGGATGAGGAGGGAGAAGGAGAAGGGAGGAGGAGGGATGAGGAGGAGGGAGGAGGTGAGGGAGGAGGAGGGAGGAGGAGGGAGGAGGAGGGATGAGGAGGAGGACGTAGGCGGAGGAGGGAGGAGGAGGAGGGAGGAGGAGAAGGGAGGAGGAAGGAAGAGGAGTGATTAGGAGGAGGGAGGAGGGTGAGGAGGGAGGAGGAGGAAGAGGGAGGAGGAGGGAGGAGGAGGAGAAAGGAGGAGGAGGAAGGAGGAGGAAGAGGAAGGAGGAGGAAGAGGGAGGATGAATGAGGAGGAGGAGAAAGAGGGAGGAGGAGGATGGAGGAAGGAGAGGGAGGAAGGAAGAGGAAGAGGGTAGGAGGAGGAGGAGGGGAGAGGAGGAGGATTATAACGCATATGCCTGTAGATAACTGCAGTGAAAAGGTGGGTCTGTCTATCTATCTGACCCGGCGTGGCTTCGCCCAGCTCCTGGCGGGTTGCGTCTCATTAAATTCATACAACAAAAAAAAGTAACTTAAAAGAATGTCCTTCCACACACCATCCATTATTTCTAATGAAAACTGTTTCTTATCACCTGCATGACTGTAGATAACTTCTTAAGCATAAAAAGATGAGTTACAATGTTATGCATTATGCATTATTTTTATGAAACCTTTGAAAATGCCTTAAAGATTGTATCATTATTTATTATAACTCATATGCCGGTACATAACTATAGACAAAGAGTTTATAAATCTTTGAAAACGATGCAACAATATGACTATAAGGTATACAGAAAAGTTATTAAAAGTTATGCCCCTTGAAATAACTTTTCTAGAGTTAAGTCCCCTCGCTGTATATAAATTATAATGTAAAATGAAAAATTAAATAATATTAAGTAATCAGCCGATTTCACACTAAAAAAATATCACAGTTGGCTGCGCGAGAATAAGAGGAAGACGTGTAGAAAATTTCATCTCAATCGGATGGGCCGTTTGCGAGCGCATAAAGGACACACCCCACATACAGTCTCTTTATATATATATATATATATATATATATATATATATATATATATATATATATATATATATATATATATATATATATATATATATATATACACACACACACACACTGCTCTCGTCATGGCCTGTCAAACAGATTCTCAGTCTTTGACAGTTCCCCTGTTGCGAGCATTTTCATATCCAAGGTGTCTTCATTGTCCCATGTTAATTTTAATACACGTAGATACCTGTCACTCTTTCCAAACATATGCGGCTAAAGTATGTCATTCATATATATATATCATCTCATCATCATGTTCCTCTCATACCTTGCGGTGTTGAGGTGAAGTATAAACAGCGTGTGAGTGCCCGATTATGGGCTTCATGTGTCGATATTCTCATGGACTCTGTTATTCCCTGCGCCCGTCGTTTACGTGGTCGGCCTCTGGTCTACATCATTGCTTGTTGTTGTACACTTTTACTTGGTAATCTACTTGCATGGCCAAACCATTTGACGTGCTGTCTTCTAATAAAATCTAGTGCAGCTATAACCCCCACTTTAGTCCTGATTTCTTCAATACTGATCTTAATATATATATATATATATATATATATATATATATATATATATATATATATATATATATATATATATATATATATATATATATATATATCTATATATCTATATATATATATATATATATATATATATATATATATATATATATATATATATATATATATATATATATGAAAGTAAAGGACACTTTTACATGCTGTGAGGTATACTGGGTTTATGATGCTAGCCCTATGATCTTATAGATCAATCAGCACTCAATTATATGCCTTTACTTCCCATAACATTTCATTGTATCGAGTTTTGGCACAGTTAACATGAGAGCCCAGGTAAATTTGTAAAATTCCACTTTAAAGAGGATTTAAACACATGAACATTGGGTTGGCAGGCAAGCTTGCTAGCCACTGTGCCACTGCAGCTATATATATGTTATGTAATTTCATAAGATTAAAAAAATGCATTTTACAATTTTAAGAAACAAAATATTTTTGAACTTACGGAGACTGTAATTGGTCGAGTAAAAGTCAATTCCTCCTCCATTAGTGATGTCTGATAATCACTTGTGATAAATGAGGGTTTCTCATCATTTTTATCAGATATTGTAATTTCCAAAAGTGCATTAGTCTGCATTGGAAAGAAATGGTTGCAAAAATTAACTAAACCATTGAAATTATAACAAAGTAAAGCATTTCCTTTTTCTGTTTCAAATTTTTCTAACTCATTTGCCTTGAAAAGAGGGCATGGTGATTAAATGAATCATGTAATGACTGAATAAGCAAGCTTGACTAGACTACAAGAACATCAAGTCAAAAGGGATTGAGTCAGGCAAGCCACAGAAGGAGAGTAAACCAACACATGACTGATGTCATTAGCAGCTAAACACTGATTTATATACAGGGGAGGGGATCATAACACTTATGGACTAAATTGTTTAATGTGTAGTGAGGATAATCTGTTGATTAACTGACTAGATAGATCTTAGATGAACTGTGTCCAGTAACAGCAAACAGCAAAAGCTGTGGTACCTGCAACTTTCTAGGACATAGATAACTTCAACACAAAATGTTCTGGTATTGGGTTATACTTCCCTTTAGAATATCTTTCTGGGACTGGCTTAGACTTCCCCTTAGGATGTCTACTCTCTCAGAGCACTTTCTAAGACTGCATTATCTTTTCCTCTAGGATATCTCTCAGTACACTGTCTGGGACTGAGTTATCCTTCCCTTTAGGATATCTGCTCTCTCAGTGCACTGTCTGGGACTGGATTATCCTCTCCTTTAGGATATCTGCTCTCTCAGTGCACTGTCTGGGAACTAGGTTATACTTCCCATTAGGATATTTGCTCTCTCAGTGCACTGTCTGGGAACTGGGTTATACTTCCCTTTAGGATATCTGCTCTCTCAGTGCACTGTCACAGACTGGGTTATACTCCCCTTTAGGATATCTGCTCTCTCAGTGCACTGTCACAGACTGGGTTATACTTCTCTTTAGGATATCTGCTCTCTCAGTGCACTGTCTGGGAACTGGGTTATACTTCTCTTTAGGATACCTACTCTCTCAGTGCACTGTCACAGACTGGGTTATATTTCCCTTTAGGATATCTGCTCTCTCAGTGCACTGTCTGGGACTGGGTTATACTTCTCTTTAGGATATCTGCTCTCTCAGTGCACTGTCTGGGAACTGGGTTATACTTCCCTTTAGGATATCTGCTCTCTCAGTGCACTGTCACAGACTGGATTATACTTCCCTTTAGGATATCTGCTCTCTCAGTGCACTGTCTGTGACTAGGTTATATTTCCCTTTAGGATATCTGCTCTATCAGTGCACTGTCTGGGACTGGGTTATACTTCCCTTTAGGATATCTCCACACTAACCAATTTGGTTCTCGTCCTAAAGTAAGGTATTACAAACCTATATCAATATTGTGATGAAAAATATTCATGAATATGTGACTATTTTATTCTGCACAACATTCATAAACACCATAAATTAAATTATGCAGCAATACTACTTTTACCGCTTTCTTTACTTCTGCGTTCCACCAACTTGTTATTTTCTTTATCCGTGTTTTGAACCACGAAAAAACGCAAAACACGGATAAAGAAAATAACAAGTTGGTGGAACGCAGAAGTAAAGAAAGCGGTAAAAGAAAAAAAGGAAAAATATAAAAAGTGGTTGAAGAGCAAACAGGAATGTGATTACAGAGAATACAGAATAGCGAGAAGACATGTGAGTAGAATAGTAAAGAGGGAAAAACAAAAAGACTGGGAAGAGTATGGAGAAACCCTAAATAAAAACTACAAGGAGGCAACCAGAAACTTCTACAAAAAGATAAGTGCAATGCGAACCAGAGGAGAACCCTTTGACCCAACTGAAATAATTAACAGCGAAAATGGAGAACCAATAAGTGAACAAAAACAGATCCTAATAAGATGGAAGCAGTATTTCGAACAACTTCTCAACATTCCCATCAGATGTCACAGGAATTCAAGAGACCTACACAGATGTCACCGAGGAACTAGAACCAGACATACTAAAAGAAGAAATTATAGAAGCCATCAGATTAGCCCCATTAAACAAATCACCAGGACAGGATGAAATACCAAATGAACTAATTAAAGCAGCAAGGGAAGTAGGAACAGCTTGGCTACATAGACTATTCAACCATGTTTGGGTAGAACAACAGACACCACGAGACTGGGGAAACGCCATAATTATCCCAATTTGGAAAAACAAAGGCAGCAAAAGAGATTGCACACAATACAGAGGCATTTCACTGTTGAGTCATACTGGGAAAATATTTTGCAAAATTCTTGAAAAAAGATTACGAACTACTTTAGAACCCCAGCTAAGCGAAACGCAGCTTGGATTTAGGAAAAACAAAGGATGCACAGACGCCATTTTTGCTCTTAGACAACTTATAGAAAAATCAATTGAATTCAATGAAACACTCTACTTAGCCTTTGTCGACCAAGAAAAGGCATTTGATAGGGTAGATAGAAACAAGCTGTGGGAAATCCTTAAACAATATGGAGTGAGTACACATCTAACAAACCTATGCAGAAGTTTATACAACAACAGTGAATGCATAGTGAGAGCAACTGGAGAACACTCAGAACCCTTCACCATAAGATCTGGAGTACGACAAGGTTGTGTCCTGTCCCCTCTCTTGTTCATAACATATATAGACAACATATGTAAAGAAACCAGCCAAGCAGAGACAGCAAGAATACCGCATGACGAGAACACAGAAGAAGAACCATCTGCAAATCTAACCATTAGAGAACTCCTGTTTGCGGACGACCAAGCACTAATAGCAAAATCAGAAGCTGAATTACAAGACCACATGAATAGTCTAAACGAAATGTGTAGGGAACATAACATGAAAATTAGCACAAGCAAAACAGAGGTAATGACTATAACTAAAGAAGAACAAACAGCAACAATTCACCTAAACGAACATCCCTTGAAACAAGTAAAGAGCTTCAAGTACCTAGGAAGTATAATATCATCAAATGGCAGATCAGAAGACGAGATCGAAAATAGGTGCAATAAGGCAAATCAACTCATTGGACAAATGGCACCAATACTAAAGAACAAACATGTATCAATAACTACTAAGAAAGCACTTTACAACACAATCTTCCTACCAACTCTGTGCTACCAATGCCAAACCTGGACAATGACAGAAAAAGAGAAAAGAAAAATCACAACAACAGAAATGAGGTTTCTGAGAAGAATACTCAACGTATCAAGAAGAGATAAGATCAGAAATGAAGAAATCAGGACTAAAGTAGGGGTTAAAGCTGCTCTAGATTTTATTAGAAAGCAGCAAGTCAAATGGTTTGGCCATGCAAGTAGGCTACCAGTCAACAGCATGCCACAACAAGCAATGATGTACAGACCAGATGGAAACAGAGGAAGAGGCCGACCACGTAAACGTTGGACTGAGGGAATAACAGAATCCATGGGAATGTCGATATACGAAGCCCATAACCGGGCACTCTCATGAAGTTTATACTTCACCTCGACACCGCAAGGTACAAGAGGAACATGATGAGATGAGATGAGACTACTGCAAGACACTAAAATATCTAAAGCACGCATATCAACAGGCAGAGTTGTTTTTTGCTATTTTCAGGTCTATTACACTTTTAAAACCCTCCGATTGGAGCTTAAAATAGATTTATTTTTGTTTTCTTGTTTTAAATAGAACAGTGACTAAATGAAAACAAGGTATGGCAATAATTGTAAAATTAATTACGTGCATTTTCTTTGAATTAATAAAGGCAATGATTGCAAGCAAGGAAATCTGGTCACTTAGCCTAATGTAACAGTGTAGGTATAATTGGGGTCTATTGGAAAACTCCGATACAGCACGATTGAGCATTGAGACTGAAAGGCGTGGGAGATGCTCAATCGTGACGTATTATGTTGTTATAGGCAGTTAACATCTAAGAAACTAGCTGAGAAGACGCGGCCTGTCGTCTTAAGAATAAAGAATAAAGTTTTGATTACAGATCAAGCCTGCCTTATTACTTCCTTTCGACACTGTTATAGGGAGTAATTAATGGTGCCCTCGACCGAGGATCTGAGGTTGATCTAGGCCGGCCAACAACAAACAACAAAAAACTATCTACTGACGGCATGCTGTAAGAAATATTATGAAGATAATAAATTCATGGCCTATCACGCGAAGTACTCAAGAATCAGGAGCCGTGGCTGAACTGAATCATTTACAAGGGGCCTAACCTGGCCGTTGCCTGAACCTTGCCACTTTCAAGATTTAATCAGAAGTCAGGGCTCGTTCAAGGTCAAGTCGTCACTTGGCCGTTAGCAGATCCTGATCCATCCTTGGGCCTTGTCATCCTATGACCCAAACAACCTGATCCATCCTTGGGCCTTGTTAATCCTATGACCCATTCCATACGACGTCGAAGTACCCATCTGAGAATCAAGGAAGGGACCCAACCAGGGGTTGAAATCTATCCAGGCATCCCATGAGACGTGACCCAACCAGGAAGAGTATCTGGCAGCTACAAAATTTACCTGAGGGAAGAGAACTCCGCCACCTGAGCTTCTGGACTCCGCCACTTAAACTCGAGACTAGGTTTCACTTGATGCGAACTCTGGTTAGTGGAACTAGATCCGTCAGCTAATAAAAGAAGGTAACTGTGTAACTCCGGTGATGTGCCATAAATTCTTGGTTAGAGCAGAGTCTAAAACATTATTATATTATTAGAAACAGGTATGAGGATTTATAGCGAACTTTTTGGTTTCAAACAGGACTTATTGAAGACAAGGTTTTTCCTCCCTCTACGCTGACAGAATATTGATGCTGATTACAACTTGTGCTCTTTAGGGATTAACCAAGGGAAATTTGTGCGATTCTGGAACTAAATAACTAATGGAACAGTTTATGAACTGGGGGAATTATGTGTTGTAAATTAGTAAATTTAGGTGATTCATAAATAAGGTAATTAATTAACCAGATTTTAGAAGCAAATAATTTGAAATTGTGTGTTTTTTTTTTGTTCTTTGCTTGCTTTATTTCAGTATTTTTTCAGCATGACGGAACAGAACACCGGAGCACAAGTTTAGACGTTAAATTAAGAAATTACAACAATGAAATTGGTTACTTGTATAAATATTTCAGCTTAGAAGACTCAGCACAGCACATATTTCAGCTGAACTCAGGATAAGTTTTTTCTCAGGTACTAAAGAAGTATACAGAACAATATTGTTTCAGCTGGATAGATATTTCAAAGGAACTGAATATGAATTTCTTGTGCGGGGAGTTACAACGGGTTAGCACATGGTTAGGAGAATTAAAGATGTCAATTACGGAGGTAGAGAGTTTTCTGAAAACGTTGAAGAACAAAACAACTAGACAGGATCCTTATAGAATTATGGTAGACAGTAATAGAGTAGGAAAGAATAACAGGAAACAGACATTGCCTAATAAAGACAGAAGACAATATGGTTATGACGAACCAAGGCCTGATCTATATAGAGTAAAAGACAGTGAAAACAGACGAAATAGTGAAAGCTCGGACTGGTATAAATACAAAAATGGGCGTGAGAGAAACATTTCAAAGAAATCATGGGACTGGCCTTCTCACAGTGCAACTGCTAGAAAAAGACGTGACGACTGGTTAGAGAAAAGACAAAGACAATATTTAAACTCAGGTGTAAGAGACAGAGTTGAACCAGTAAGTAAAATACAGACTAGTCCTAAAATGGTTGCGAATGTGACTAGTAGACAGGAAAAGAAGAAGACGATATTAGTAAAGAAAAGAAACCGAGAGACACAGACGCAGACAAGTAATACGGTAGAAAGTAGCACGCAGACTCAGGTACAACCAGTCAGCAAGTTAACAAAGGGAACTCAAACTGACTTCATAGAGAATCAGTCTAAACCAACTCGTTTGACTAAGAGAGACAAGGTTGAAGTTGGGAAAGATGGACAGACAAGGACCAAAGACGAAAGGAAGTCAATGAAGAAAAGTGTTAGTATGGTTGTAAATAGAGGTAGTACCATGTCAACTTCTTCAGCTATAGACAAGAAACTAATTCCCAAATGGTGTAGGAATATTAGCTGTCAAAGTTCAGGTTATGGAGAAGATATTCCCACACCTGAATATTATAGTGATGCTGAATCAGATATTATTACAGATGATTCGGAGAAGGAGAGTGTTACACTACGGGCAGGTCCTGAGTCGAGGCGTGATCTTCCATCATATGGAGTAGTTGCTGGTAGACAGACGGACAGAGTTTTGGTAGTGACTCTTTGAAACAAAATACTGGTTTATATGACAAGACAGTAGGGAAGGCTAAGGGACGAAGACCGAGGAAGAGAAAGAAAGTCAGACGTTTTAGGGACGACTATAGGAATAGAGCCGACGTGTCTGCAGTAAACTATGGTGACTCTGATGTGGGAACTATTATTAGTGTGTCATCTGAGGACGAGATGGGTAGGTATAAACGTTACGTAAGGTACACAGGAAACAGTGAGCAGACTGACGCAAACATAGGAAATAGAAGGAACTCATTTAAGAACAAGAATAGTGGTAGACAGTTAGCGGGAATTTATTCAACGACAGAAAGTGATTTAAGAAAAATAGAAGACCTTAGAACCTTAAGACCTGAATACTTTAACAGGTTGACAACAGATAGTGATGATGACATTATAACGGAAAGACGAGTGAATGTATTGAAAGACAGTGAAGTGTTTAATTTGGACACACTATATAACGGTTTAAAATTCCTTGGGTGAAGAAGGAAAATAAAATAGTTTTGGCTTAGGAGAAGAACTCTAAAATAGGCAGATGAATTTTGTTGGTGTAGTGTCACATGGTACAGAATAGTCGAGGGTGTTGTTGCAACAAATGATATTCCACGTGGATTACGTAATACAGGATGTCGTCTGGTTGGTAGCGAGGTAGAGAGAGTAAAATAGGGTAGATTCAGGACAGAATTAATAGAAGGTGAGAGATATGTTAGGCATGAATATTAGTATTAGAAATAGTTTGACTCAGAGCTATGACGTGATGTCCGAGATGGTTTTGCTTGTTGGTTGGAGAAGAAAGAATAGTATTGTTGACAGGTGAACCGAAAGTGTCTGGTGAGGTGATATAGACTGAGGAGGCACTGAGTATCCTGTGCGTAAGATAGTCAGTTGAACGTGAGAATAATAAATAATAGACTGTAGAAGGGGATGCTTGAAAAATACGAGTTACGTCGTACTTGTGGAGAAAGAAGAAAGTTGTTGTGGGTGGAAAAGTATAGAATGATAGTTACGAAGTTAGGGGCTGGTTCACCAGAATGAGGTTTGTTTTGAAGAGATAGTAGATAGTACTGTGAAAGCAATTTCAGCTGCGAGAGGTAGTGTATAGGGTCTGACCTTCGTGTAGAAGTGAGTGATTGAGTAAAGTAGAGATATAAGAAAGCAGTGAATTGAGAGAGTCCTCTAGAATAGTTCGTCTGGTTGTGCGGTGTTCATACGTGAATATAACTGTAGTCAGACAGGTGTTCGTCGTGATGAAAGAAGTAAAAGGAAAGAAGTGTGATGAAGTCGCCTAAGTGAAATACGTAGATAGAATGTAAGAGTAACGTTAATATGTCTTGTGTCAACGTGTGTAGAGGAAATCAATACGTGTTGATATGTGGGGAATGATTGATGGAATGTTGAGGTGGCGTCTAAAGTATTTAGTTGTAGTAATAGTATGGAGACGTTAGGTTGTCGCGATACGAGAGTAGGCGTGAGATGAGAGCGAAGTTGTGTTGTGTATCATTGTCCGTGTGAATATGAGAAGAGCGGTTGATAAGTAACCTTGATAAATCGTGGAACATAGAGTGTGCGAAAATCGAGAGATAGAAAGGAAATTGTAATGTCTTTTCGTAGAATATCTGAACTTGGAAGGAAATTGTGGAAGTTATATGCTGAATTAACATTATGAATGTTTAGTATTCTTAACAGGAAAATGGCGAAGCAGGAGTGACTAATACGGAGATGTGAGAAAAATGAGGTCCGTTGTCAGTTATCAGGACATGAGTTGCTGTTCCGAAAGAATCCTGATAAATAGGAGTGAAAGATACGAAGGTAAATAAGGTGAGGTAAATGAAAATTAGAAAGGGTGTTTCGACTGGTTTGACTGTCGTCAAGATGTGAAAAGGATAGGAGAGAATTGAGGTAATGATGCTGAGATACAGAAAGTACTGATGCAAAAGAATGAAATATTAATTGCGTCGGATAGATGAGAAACTTAAAGGTTGAATTAGTTGTCAGGACAGGAAGTAGATGTGTTGGTGAGGGGTCTATATTAGATAGACAAAGTTTTGTTGGACGTAAGAGGATGAAGATACTGTAGTTAACAGTAGTGATTAAGAAGTTTGGTACAAAGCCAAGGGAAACAATTACTGTATCGAGCCACAAGTACAGTTTATATTGACGGCTGGTACATTGAGATGACATTGGAATAATCCCCACATAATAGAATAAATGTGTCGACCTGTAGTTTACAGTGCTGGATTAAGAGGATATTTTGGATGTGATGATGTATTAGGAGTGAGGCTGAAACAAGATAGAAAATTGTGAGGGGAGATAATCAATGTTTGACTTCCAGAAAAAGGAATGGTCAGTTGATTGAGTAGTGATTTTGCTTGGAGGGGAACAAGTATGGTTCCGCATTATGATGGTCTGTAGATAACAGATAGATATTTGTATATATGTATATACGTAGTTTGGCATTAATGCTTGGTATTGAGTTGTTTTGACTTGGCTAAATAGATAGGTGTTACATGGGTTAGCAAAGGAGACCAATGTTGCTGGGTCACTTTACGTAATAATTTGAAGGAAATTATATTTTTTTTTGAAAACCTTCCCTTTAGTGAGAAGACACTTGTATTTATTGTAATTGAGCTTACAATGCCTCATATATATAAAGTTAATTTTGCTTGATTTGGTCCTGTAAAATTGGTTGTAATTATTTTAGAGTAGGGATATTGTGTCCTTAGACTTTCATGTGTAAACTACTGGTCCGTAAAAGAGACCAGTAGTAGTAGAAAAAAAAAATAGATTAGGATGTATGTTGTATTATTTTAATCATCGTCACCATCATCATCACTATCATCATCATACTTTTAGTTGAATTGCGGGGAAACATAAATGAATGTTACAAAAATTTGGGGGGGATTTGATGTCCTGTTGTGATTTTATTTCACTGTTTTGTGTGTTAAATAGTAGTTAATTAAGTTATGTTTAGTTTACAAGGTTTTCGTCTAGAATAAAGACAATACAGGGGGCTTTAATTAGGACCCTTCGTTCAGAAAGTAGTAATAAACTACGGAGAACTAATAGAGAGACACATTCTCTTTGTGAAGAAGAAGTTCATAGATATTTTGATGCTGTGATTATCAGCGTAGAAAGGTTAAAGTGGCTATGAACTGTAGACGGAGTTACTACACAAGTAAAATGTTATGGGAAACTTTAAAGATACACTAAAGTAAGCATTCATTGGAAATAGGGGATTGGAAGCCACATGGGAGAAGAAAAGATTAGTGAATATATTCAGTGGGGTAAAGCTGAGAATAGTTTTGAACATAGTTTCCGGGGGGGGGTCAGAAGAGCCATGATATACACGAGATTGCTGGGTTATTGAAGAATAAGAAAATTACCCCAGATGAAGAGTAAACATGAATTGGATCCATGTTTGACTTGTAACTGTGGATAACAGTACAATAATAAAAGGGGTGTAAGTGGGGGAGACATAGTGACATGGGGTGTTTGTGGGTCCGTAATAAAAGGGACTGAGGTTAAAGTTGATTAACAAGAAGTCACAGACATGAGTGGTTATTTTTGCTGCTGTAGATTACGGCCTGAATTATGAATTATGAATTGAGATTTTAGAGAGACATGGGGTTACATGGCCTGGGCAGGATGAAAATGTTTATAAGTGGGTCAGATTACAATGTTGTGTTTGATGGTTAATATTTAAGGGGAGATTTCAAGGTTACTAGGTTGCTGTTGATAACGGCATAAGTGGAGCATTTTGGTAGATATGCCCATGGGAAATGGACATTAAGAGAGAACCTGGAGAAGATTGGTTATACGAGGTGATGAGGTTATGTGAGGTGTTGTGTTGGAGGAGGTCTTAAGGGGTAATAGACTTTTTTTAATTGGGATGTGTTTTGTGGTTTACATTACGATGTGAGGGTGAGGTAAGGTAGTGTCTGTTATATAGACACTTAGAAGTGAAGAATATTTTTGGATGTTGGTTGGTATTAGATAGCAGCGTAAACTGTTACCATAATGAGTGGTACTGGGGGAGATATAATGGTTTAGAATTTATTACATAAATTCTCAAATGACATAGGGGGGTAAAGGGGTGTGTGATTTAGGTGAGTGTTGTTTTTTTTTGAAAGAATTCTATTTCTTCTTTTAAATTCCGGTGGCCACCGATTCTTTATCTTCCTATCGTATGAAAGTGATTTCAGGTTAGTTGAAAGTGGGGAGTTAGTAGTATTGGTGATAAGAATAAGGAGGAGTTGGTGTCAGCGTTTGAAGTGGAAAGCAGATTGCTTATTGAAGTGGAGAAGGAGTATTTAAGAAAACGTGTTATGGTGTTATGATGTATTATAAACTGAATTTGAAATGTTATATGTAAATATGTTATGTTTGCTTGAAGGACCAAGAACGAAGAAGAAGTGGCTTGATTATATAATGTTGGGGAAATAGAAAGGAAAGAAGGACTGGTTGGATTAACCGTGGTATTATATAAATAAAAAGCGAAGAAGAAGTATATGGGGAGGTTGTAGAAGAGTAAAAGATGTATTGGCGAAGGTTAAAAGACAAGTAGGGAATAGAGTATGGGGATTAGGAGTAAAGATTTTTCCTTTAAAAGGAAAATTCTTTAAATAACATGGGGAGGTGTAACAGTGTAGGTATAATTGGGGTCTATTGGAAAACTCCGATACAGCACGATTGAGCATTGAGACTGAAAGGCGTGGGAGATGCTCAATCGTGACGTATTATGTTGTTATAGGCAGTTAACATCTAAGAAACTAGCTGAGAAGACGCGGCCTGTCGTCTTGAGAATAAAATATAAAACTTTGTACCAACTGGACTCTAGTTACTTCCTTTGTCACTGTTATACTAAAAATAGTTTCATCTTGCAATAAAGTTAGTTGCCATCTACATACTAAAGGTAAGATGATCATATCATTCTTGCATCCTTTTCAAAGTCTATCCTTTGATATCATCTCCCCATATTAATCATTATTTTCCTCATGAATGTTTAATTTCCAACATGTCCTTCAGCAAGTTTTCAGCAGGGGTTTAGACCAGAATTATGTATATTTTAGAAAACTTATGATCCTAAAACTCAATCAATCAATCATGTGCCATGCTGGAAAGCGTGGGCGGTCATGACTCACCATTTCACTCGATCACCAGAGTAGTGGATCAGCTCAGTGTTCCTGTCTTGACCATGCCACGTGGCCCAGCCATCCAGGTATTTACTTCTCGGCCGTCCCCTTGGTCTGTTCCCTTCGATTTTGCCAGTTGTTGCCAAGTTCTCCAATTCATTTCTTCTCATAACATGTCCAAAAAATGTTGACTGTCTACGTCTAATTTCTCTAATCAATTTATGATTTTCATTTGTCTCCTGTAGTACTTGGTCTTTGGATTTTCTGTCTGTCCATGATATTCTTTGCATTCTCTTCAGAAACCACATCTCTGTAACCATCAGATGTTTTTCAGCTTGTCTGCTCATTGTCCAAGTTCCAAAACTACTGTTCTTCAAAACAGTGTAAATGCTCTTATCAAGAATACTGAAGACAAAAGGCTCTAAAAAAGTGAAAGGTAAGGACCCAGGTACACACCGTGAGACTATTGGGTATATGGTGTTAACCCCATATTTGTATAGACCAATCAGCACTTGATGGGTGATGTGGTCAATATCACCCCTGGCTACCTTTACTTCCTAGGACATTTTCTGGCACTTAGAATGTTGGGTTGATCTAAGAGCTGAGGTCAATTTTAAAACATCTGCCTTGGCGGAGATTAAACTTATGACCATTGGGCTAGTATACAAGCATGCTAGCCACTGTGCCACCATGGCTCCCTCAAAAGCAATACCAAGTCTCAAAAGAGACACTCATCTCAAGAATTGCATGTTAGATTAGCCATCTTGTTGTAGATATTTATGTGATTAGAAACATATTGATTATAATGAGTGACTGACTGGCACCTTGCAGTCTTGACAGTTGATAGTTTGTAAAATGGAGTTATATTGATAGTTTATAAAATGGAGTTATACCTCTCCCTAGCACAAAGCCTTGGCTGAATCCAGAGACCATGCACTACCCTTGCAGCATGATCCCTCTCTCAGCCTGCCTAATTTACTCCAGAACACAAATACGTCTGGAACAAGATAAGCTGCAGAAGCTGCCGGATCCGCAAAGCAATGCTCTGTCTGCCTGCCTGCCTGCCGGAGCTTTCATCCTAGGCCAATTGCAGACCAAGGCTTAGGGTCTGGTCTACCCTGTGAAGACATTTCATCTTTAGGTTGCATTTCCTTGTAATGCTTGCACCCTCTCAATTGTGCTCCTCTGCCCAAATCCATTGGCACAATGTGGGGTGCCGGGTTTGGTGAGCGTCACCAAACATTCAGTGTTAACACAAAGCGGGTAGTACACTCTACTGTTACACAGAACATACTAGGAAATAATAATTCTACAAAATACATAGGTAAAATATTCAACAACAAACAATACCTTGATGTGACCCCCATCTTCAGCAATCACAGTTAAATAGTAAACATTTTTTGTTTCTCTATCCAGTTGCCCCAAGTCCACTGTTACATTTCCTGTAGTGCTGTCTATTTTGAAGCTGTATTAAGTACAATGCAATACAAAGTATATTTGTTAAAGATTTAGCAAGACTGACACAAACAAGATGGAGAAATAAGGGACAACATAAATTAATATGAAATAAATTTATATTTATATGCTACAGCTTTCAGAAAAAGCAGGTTTAAAACTGTTTCCTATAAAGAAATTTTTTTTTTTTTTAAATGTCATCACAGTTGGAGCATTAAAAACAGATAAATAGAAGCATATTTGGATGCTATTACCACAATTAAACATAACTAGTCTGCTTTCATCTTCCTCTGGCCCAGTATTGAATCCCATTCCCTTCTAAAGAAATTAATATTTAATGTAAATAACTGAACATTTTAAAGCTGCACTGATCAGAAAAATAATGTGTTTAAAATGTATCAAATACAAATTCCCATCAAGAGATGCCTTTATCAAATTATCCTAGAATGTGAAATTATTATTTGTAAATATGCATTTGCAGTTCCAGATATTAACATGAGGTGTTTTACATCACCAATACATTTTTCCAGAATGAAAATAAGAAGATAAGAAATTTACTGTTAGCTTACTAACATATGCTGATGCTTTTTGCTTTATGAACCAACCTAAATAATATACATCACTGTAATTTCAGAGTAATGTTTACATCACCAATGTGTTTTCTAGATTGGTAATAGGAAAATAATACACTGCTAAGAACAACGCAAGGCTTTTAAACTTAAGTATTACAGCAGAACTCTTAAATACCATGGATCAAGAACAGCATAGTAGCTTCAGTAAAGGTGTGCAGGATTCTAGGAAGAAAAGAGGCTGAAGTTGCCTAGCATGAAGATGGACACAAGATACTGGAAATGTATGAGACAGGGAAACTGGCAAAGGGTCGAGAATATTTTTGGCTGGCAGTGTTGAGAGTGACATTCTAGAAAAGGACCTGCTACAGGATGATGATATACATGATATACTTGTCTGAGCTCCTTTCCAACTGTTACTTTTATTGCTGTAGTCCTATAGTGTTGCTACATTAACTTCCTCAGACCAAAATGTTCATTACTTCCAATCTCTTCCAATTCTAAGCAATAAACCATGTGTGATTGGCTGTTGTTCGTATTTACAAAATCAATGTCTCATTTTGGAAATGCTGGTCTCCCTGGTCGAGGGGTTAGCAGCTTTCTCCGTAACCCCGAATACTCTCGTGGTTGACAGTGAGCACACGAGAATTGGAAGCTGGTTTGAGTCGCGCCAGTGACTTATGAGAGTATGGAGCCGGTCGCTCAGAAAGCAATGGCAAACTACTGAGCATAATCTTGTCAAGAAATCAATAATCAGCTGAAAGATGCTGATGTTGATAGCGATGTCCTGTAAAGGATATGCAAATATTTTGACATTTTGGAAATTACTCTTTTTAATGTTTACAGAATCAATGTCTCATGTGTGATTGTGCCTGCACATCCAACTTCGGCGGGCGTTGTTGATCTGGTTAACCGTCCTGGAGGTTTTGAGAGACATTTTGTTGTGGTGTTGCCCACATCTCAGCTGGTCAAGGTAGAACAGTCAAAGAAATCACGGTCAACCCTCAAGGGAAGGCAGGGGCAGACCATGGGCATTCCAAGCTATCCAAGGAGGCTTCCATAATTGCAGAGCCGGCACATATTGCTCTGAGACTGGGCTCACCCGAGGAATCACCACATCCTGCCCATGGCTGCTTTAAATCCTCACTTCCATATACTGGACATCTCGTTTGCCACTAACAGCTCCCCACACAAACGTGAAACGGTCAGTCTGCGGATGACATCCACTAGGCAAGCTGTCGCTTCGGACTTCCACACAATGGATTCGCTAGCCAAGTGTTCCATTGTGTGTTATTGAGATGTTTTCCAAACTTGACTACGCTCACTCTATGAGCATAGATACAGACTTTCATCGTAACCAATTCCGCTTTGCCACCTTAAGTATCGCTCATGAAGTAGGCTACATGTGCTGCCGGTTCAGCACACTACCTCCATGCATCAGAGAGTGAGTAACAGTCAGGCGCTCTGATCCGGGGATCCCTTATATCCCCCAGCTGAGAGCCTTTGAACAGGTATCTGAACTAAGCATGTAGCGTGCTCAGCATTTCACCTCCATTTTGCAGTAGGTGAGTATCTAGCCCGGCTCTCACATCCGAGGATTTATTGCTTAGAGGCGTTCAGTCATATCTCTCAGCTGAGAGCCTTAGAGTATGTGTCTGGACAAAGAATTTCAACCTTCGTGCGCCTGATTTGAACTTTTGACTGCTATCCTCAGTCTACCTGCAGAGCTGTAGGTTGTGTCTCTCTTGGTCTGGACCCTAACCCAAGTCCTGTCCGACACATAGTTGTGCTTCCACGGCAGAAAGGTGGAGACAAATCAGGGGGGGGGGGGGGGTGGGGGGGGGGGGAGAGAGGAGAGGGGGCTTTCTATTTAAGAAATCAAAATCTTATGTATGATTGCCATTCTTAATAATTATGAAATAAATGGGCAATGTATGATTGTATTTCTTATGTTTAGTAAGAGCATACTAAAGAATGGCCAACATATTTGTCTTTATACAGTATGCATATCTGGCCCCTGTGAAAGTAATAATACACTTATGATTTTATTGATATTAGTATTTCCAAATCTGGACAGCTTCTGTGGCTTTCTAGACTGACATGTTATACGAGAGGATCGACTACATTGCACTAGGTTTTATTCCTTCTGACCTAGTCTCTCTCCACAGAATGGCAAGCCACAAGCTAAGAGCATCACACAAAGCACATACTCCAGTGATGACCCCAGGAGTCTCTGGACAAACTGTACTCATGGTCTGAATGATGCAATCCCACAATCATGAGAGTGCAAGGCAAATGTTTTGATCAGTTGTGTCATGAAGATAATGTCCCATGTGGGACTAAAAGAATTAATTGCTTTGGATGAAAATAATTAAAGTGACAAGTGCCTGGGATACAAAGAGGTTATGACTTAATGAGCTGATCCACGACTCTGGTGGTTAAAGAAATGGTGAATCATGACCGCCCATGCTTACCGGCATGGCACATTATAGATGGATGAATGACTTAATGAAATAAAATCATGAACACAGGAGATCAATTATTAATGTACTGAAGATTATGTACTCATACTGACCTGGAATCGGATCCTTGCAGGCTGTACTGTACTGTTTCATAGTGATGTATGCCATCACGTTTATCAGCATCGGTTGCCTAGTGCAAAACCACAAGTGATTTAGGCACCAATATATAATATTCTATACTGTGATGCTTTTCTATGTTTTTGTTTTTGATCAAATATAATTTTCTCTGTACACAGATATCTCCACAAGTGCTCCAGTTTCCACCCATTGATTAGATAAGGAGACTGTTAGTATAGTTCAGGAACTCAGTAGCACTAGCAAGAGTCCAAACGTGTGTATACCAGAATCACACATACTATAAATATTCATTTGTGGGTAACTTCTATAATTTTTAAATTTAACCTGGGCAATGGTCTATTCAGCTTGCTCTTTTTTTTATTTCCAACTGCCATGAGTTTTGTAATGTGTGCAACACGCACACACAGATCTCCTGAGTTTTTCTCTCTTGTCTGAGAAGGCTGGATAGCTGGTCTGCTACTGTAGGATCTGGGAGAGTATGCCATTCAATTTTTGCTTTGTAAAAATTAACAGTCCACATGTGAACCAAATCAGGATGCTTGAGCCAGAGGTGGACATTTTAACACCTAAGCCAGACCATTAAACTTTATCCAAATGTATGAATTCAATTTCTTAATAACTTAGAATGACAGTCTATACTGTGAACAAACTAGAAACAAAACAATTAATTTAACAATCAGATACTATTGAAGTGTACGCTGTTAATAATATCATAAAGCTAGTTATTGTGAACTGTTTCATCATTTGTGTTATGTTGTTTTTATTTGTGTTCTGATGAAGACTTTCTAGTTGTAACAACAATTCTGTTGCTTGTGACTGTGCTCTCATAAAGCTATTCTATTCCGATTTTGGTTTTGGAGATTCATTCATTAGGTTTTATATAGCACTTTAACACACTTTTTTCTCACTGCAGTTGACAGCTTTTTATTGGTGAATATGTTTTCCATCTCTCAAAAGGCTAATTGTGACATGTGCATTCTAATCTCTACAAGGTTTCTTCCATCAGATGTTATGACTGCTCCAAGCTAGTTGTACTGATTCACTTGTTTAAACAATTGTTGATTTACTTGGATGTTACATTGTGATATTTCTTGGAGATGACCACAATTTCCATTTCCTTACAATTCTAAACCTAGTATGCAATAACCACATACTTAGTTAACACATAAATTTGTGTCTACTATGATAAATTGGTGCTGTGGCTTAGAAGCAGTAAACACTTTTCACAATTATCTGACATACTGAGTCCAGCGTTCAAAATCAGCTGCAGATGGTCTGGGCACAGACCACCCTGCATTGATATTAATGGTATTGGCATTGATTGTTCAGTAAGCAATGGCAAACTAATGAACATACAAACTGCCTAGTAAAATCATAAACAGCTATAAAATGCTGGAATTTATTGTGACATCCTGTAAAGGACATGCAACCAACTGTGATAAATAGGGGAACCATGGCAGCTTAATGGCTAGACTGCAGGCCAGGTAGTCACTGTGAAAATCCACATTGAGGCAGATGTTTTAACTGACCTGGGCTTCTAATTAGATTCAGCCTAAACTGGGTTAGCAGGAAATATGTTGAGAAGTAAAGGTCACCGGCTTGATGCTGACCACATCACCCACTGAGTGCAGACTATAGAAATATGAGTCTGGCTTCATATGGCAAATGCATTTTAAGACATGTTTACTTTTACTTACATGATAAATAGTAACAGATAAAGAAAGTCCTCTATTTCTACATGTACATTTACCACAAAATATGAGATGTGAACGAACAAGAGAATTTAATTAACTCATATTTTTGCATATTTTTCAATAAACATATGAAATAATGAACATACTGTGATTGTTGTTACATATGTTGATGAAGCAGAATTCTCTGGAACCGTTGCGTAAAATGTAGAATTTGAGAATACAGGACTGTTGTCATTGATGTTGTTAATGTAGATTGTCACTGTGGCATGGCTGATGTGACCAACAGATGATGGATGTCTGGCTTCTAACTGTTTATGTAAAACAGATCACACTTGAATTCACTTTGTAAATTACAGATATTATATAGATGTAAATCACAGATATTATATAGATGGTCACTCACTAATGCCTTTGACAAGTGCAGATGTATCTCTGGCTTCTAATTGTTAATACAAAAAATATAAAATATGAATACACTATGTAAATTAAAGGTGTAATAAAGTAAGTAAAGGACTTAGTTATTTGGTACTAGCCTCATATTTTACGAGGGCTATTCCAAAATCAACCACCGATTGGCTGTAAACTTTTAAACCACTGAATGAATGTGACTGTAAGTTGATGAGTAGTGGCTTAAAGACTACTGAATGATGCAAGCAATGAACGGTGTTGCTATGGCAACTGATTTATTTGTACCAGTCAATCAGAGGTTGATTTTGGAAAAGCCATCGTAGATCAATCAGCACTCATTTGTTGTTCTTCTAACCTTTACCCCGATTGAGGAATAGGCCCTTAACCAAGCCATCCTATGCGATTTGTTCATGGTAGGTTAAATTTTGTGGTTGAATTTTTCTATGTCATGGCGTAGCCTACTCTAAGCGCTACCCTTCCTTTGTCACTTTTTATGACATGCTTGGTAGTGTGCAGTGTTACTATTCTTTGCTACAAGCTCTGGTAACACGTGGGCAATTAGTGACTTTTACTTCCCAGGAACTTTCCTGGTATCCATATTAGGCTAGCCAGCACTGTGACTTAGGGGATAGTGAGACATGCAGTCTCAATAAGTATGCATCAGGTGATTGGTTTAAAATAATACTGTTATATCCAGGGAATGGTGATAACAACCAGTCAAAAATAATAAAGAAAACATATTTTGAACTAAAATTCTCCTTTTTTTTTCCCAAACACATTTCATTTCATTATTATAAATAAATGGTGGGCTAAATAAATTACCTCAAGAGTGAGATTTTGAATAGTTTCATAGTCAAGGATAGTTGAGTTCTTCACTCTGATTAAAATGTCGCCTGATGATTGTATTTGCAAAGGAGTCACTTCAAAGTAATCTCCAAAACTGATGACATGCACTTCAATTTTTGCGTTTGTTCCCTGTAAAAATTAAAAGCACAATTTATATTTTCATTTTTGTGATTAAAAATGTGGAAGGACATTGGCCACAAATCTTTAACAGTAAAAGCAAAGGACTTATTTACACACCTACGGAACATTGGGCAAATGGTACGAAATCTATATTTTTATAGACCAATTGGCTCTCTGTGGGTCAATGCCATACTGGCTGTCTTTACTTCCTAAGACATTTCCTGACGCCCATTTTAGGCTGGGTCAACCTGGGAGCTAGAATTTTAATGGAACAACTGTAATAACAAATGAAGCCTCAAAAGAGATAACAAGTAAAGGTAGCCCCATAGCAGATACTGCCACTGGAGTATTAAGTGTTAGGCCTTCAAGTATTCTAGACCAAGACATGATGAGGTGAGGTGCTTGTTCACCTTCCTACCCAAAACAATTCCCAGAGAATTCTGAAAATTTCCCGAGATCCATTTTCATGAATGTAACTCAAACCCAATGGTTGGAAAACTCTGCTGGGGATTAAACCCGGATGACTGACTTGACAGAAAAGTGTACTAACCACTATTCCAATGTGGTTTCTATCAAAGAAGACAGAAATACTAAAGAAAAGTTGATAGCTAAATGTTACATTTCATCAATTCATTTCCATTAGTGTTGAATTGAGTCCCAGAATAAGAAACTAAAAAACACTCCCTCACATTGCTTCAGTTGATTTATTATTCTGGCAATTCAGGAGTTCATATCAACAAATAACTTGATATATGAGTTTCAAAACATTTAAAGTCAGGAAACGGAAAATAAAAAATGTGCAATAAAATGTAGTGATGGCATGATCTAGAAATAGATAAGCGATGTAAATCTGTACACAGCTACTGTACCATTGCAATAGTTGCATTTACTCTCTTCACCTGCTAATAGAGTATGACCACCTACTGGTGTGCTAGGACTGCTGGGAAGTACGTTGTTGATAAATAATACTATGCATATCACAACAATAAAGATGTAATACTTTTATTCAAAGTGAATTAATTTTAACACATCATATAAGTGAATTCAGATTTACTAATACAGACATGTCAATTCAGCATGGAGGGGCACATATAGGGAAGAAGGTGGAAAAGGATATGTGAAAGTATGCAGCTTTGAAGAGACGACAATAAAGTGTCAAAGTTTTAACAGGGTTTTAAAAGGCAAGAAGATCAACTTCATTCCACCGGGTTTTATCCCATATGACTCGTCCTCCTTCCGCAGGATGGCCTGTTGAAAGCGTCATACAAAGCACAAACTCTGTAGCTCCAGCGATGACCCCCAGGAGTCTCCAAGAGAACTGCACTCATGAACCAAACAATGTAGGCTGGAATCAAACCCACAACATTTGGAATGTGAGGCAGGCGACATAACCACTTCGCCACAGAGACTCTGAGTGACAAAGTGTCTCTTCTTCTGTCTTTCATCTTCCAGTGGAGAATGGACCCTCAAACAACTCACACTCAGCCCTATGTAGATTTGTTCATGATTGGTTGGATTTGGCAGCTAAAATTGTCAGTGGGATGATGTAGTCAGTCTCATGCCAAACCCTCCTTTACTGCCTCTTATGATATATATATATATAGTAGGTTACAGTGTTATTATTCTTTGCTTTCATATGGACCCTGGTAGCAGAATGGTAAAATCACAAAGTCGTAGCATACATATCAACAGTATATGCAATGATGTGAAAACTGGTAACCAGACAATGCCAGAGAGAACAGATAATGTGGCTTCTGGTTTTAATAGTGCTTAAAAGTCGACAGGGTCAACTTCATTGCACTGGGTTTTATCCCATATATACGATGGAAAGCGTCGCACAAAGCACGAACTTCCAAAATTTTAACTCGTGAACTGAAGGACGCGGCCCGGAATCGAACCCACAACCTTTTGAGTTAAACAGCTTGACCACTTCACCATGAAGACTCCCTCTGGTATGTGTTCACTTTGGTTAGTTTGGACAAATGTAATCTGAAAATGCTGAAGTGACAACGGCATTATAACATCTTTCTAATTCATAAAGTTTCTTCCAGAATTACAAAATAAAACTTTTGATTTCTGTAGCCAGTAGTGGGCAACATTTATAATCTTATTTTCAAATAAAATAAACGATGTGATAACAATGATGACAAAGGCAATGATGATGACACTGATAAAAAAAGATGACAATGCTAACAGTGCTTTTATGATGATAATGTTAATGTGAGAAAGGCAATGACAATGTCGATGATTAGAATAATGATGATGAAAATTATTTAGATGAACGATTTGATAATTTTCTTGATGATAATAATGATGACAGCAATGATTTTAAGCAACACTTAAAGTGTGATTGGCTCTTCCCTTTAAATCAAACAGAATGTGTTCTCTAATTTGTTTTACGTTTGGTCAGAGCATACTAAAGATATCTGGCCACTTCCACAGTATATGTAAACAAGGTAATGCATACATAATCTCCTGTGAAATTTTCTGAGACAGATGGAATTAAAACATGTGGAGAAAATAGCCAATAAGCACACCTCAAGACTTTCATTAATAAATACAGCGTACCTGATCAGCATCAGAAATGGTGATAGGTGTATTAAGATTAATCGGCACACCCTCTTGGGTATTCTCATCAACTGTAACATGGTAGGATGTATTTGAAAACACTGGACCATTGTCATTGACATCCAAGATGGTGACTGTAACTGACGTGACAGCTGTGTCCTTGCCTCCAACTTGTGGGTATTTCTTGCCTTCAGTGGCCTAAAATGTGAAATGTTATTATTCAAGACAATATAAGTCCTTTTATATTGATTACTATAATATAATATAATATAATATAATATAATATAATATAATATAATATAATATAATATAATAGTCCTAAAGGTTGAGTTAGAGTCAAGAACTGATATCACATCACTCGAGACATTCCATTATGTGATCCGTCCTCATCTTCAACAGCCAGAGAAGTCTCAGTTCTAATGGTACCAGTAGCAGTCTCTGCTTATGTGTTTGTCTGGCCTTTCCTCTGAGCTCTGAGTGTTGCCCAGATCCTCTTGTCACTCTCTGCAGTACCGTTATCTCTAGGCCATGATAATCTGTCTGTTCTTCTGGGCTATACACGATTCCCCAAAGCCCCTAACCACGTCTGCCTTATCATGCACCAATATTCCACATTCGATGGATGTTGTGATCAATATTACGTTGGCCACCTTTACTTGCCAGGACATTTCCTGGTACCCATTTTAAGGTAAGCTAGCCTGGAAGTCAGGTCAATTTTTAAAAATGCACTTTGATGGGGATTCAAACACATGACCACCAGGCTGGCAGGCAAGTGTGTTAGACTGTTAGCCATTGCTAATTCAACTCTCTTACCAAGATAGTAAGTACAGTACAAAGTGAAGATCCTTTTACAAGTCTCGGTCTTATTGGACACATGGCGCTAGACACATATTTTATAAAGAAATCGGCACTTTGTAGGTGATGTGGTTGATATCATGCTAGCTTATTCTAGTTCCCAAGATATTTCCTGAAACAACCAACAAACCAAACAACCAACCAGTTAGTTAGTTAGTTAGTTAGTTAGACGACAGATCATCCTTATTGCACATTTAACCATTCATTCCATAAGTGCTCGGATCCCCTCCTCAGTAAATCCCGCAGCGTGTAGTGGCTAACGACACCAGTTCTGTGTTGGCTTATTAATCTTCTTTGGCTTTCCGCATAGTGTTCTTGTTTGGCTAAACCTCTTTTAATTTGCTGTTCTCACATCCTGACCATGGTTGTAGATTCACTATCATCACTTGGTTCTTGCGAACAACTTACTTCTTGTAAAGCATTCAGAATGTCAGCCTTACACAACCAACCAACCTACCAAACAAACAACCAGTCAGCCAGCCAAACAACCAATATACCAACCAACAAACAAACCAGCCAAATAACCAACCAAACAATCAACCAGCCAGCCAGCCCACCAACTCATCATAGTTTTGGTACCTACATTACGAGTGGCTAAAACCATTTACTCTCAAAGAAAAGTTAGTTAAGGTGCATAGTGAAATGCAATGAAACTATTACTCTCCACTTTCTTCATTCAACTGTTTTGGATTAGTTTTTTCAAAAAAGTGAATTACTAAATTATTCTAATGTTAAATATATGTTATTTATATCACTTAATACTGCTGCATATGAAAAAGACACATGCAAAAAAGACACATTTTTTGCCATCATATATACCTGAATTTCAAACGTACAGATTCCATTATTTTGGTACACTTCTCCTGCATCACGATCAGCTACACTTTTCAACTTTAACTCACCAGACGTTGAATGGATTTCAAAAAGACTTGTGCATGTTCCTAAAATAAATTAAATTAAATGTTGTTCATATTATGCTAGACACATAATATTATGCTAGACACATTTGCAGCAAAGAACCTCAATGGCTCGGAATGCTGAAGAAGAAGAAGATTATGCTAGACACACTTTATAAAAATGGTAGACATTACTATTTGTCAACCATCTATTACAGATTGATAGATAACATATATTTGAAATTTGTTATTAATGTTTTCTTATATTTAAATGAAAATGTTTAAAGAAAAGGGGAAAATAACAGACAAAGGCACTTATAAGGATGATGACTATGTCCTTTTAAAAGATATATTTTTAACATACAATCTTCATTCAGAAATAAATATTTATGATAGCAAAAACGACTTAATTAAAGGGGAAGACAAAGAGATAACTACGGGTGGCTTAGTCCCATGACATAATCGGGACAAGAACACAGACCTGATCTAAGAATCTAGTGATCATGTGAGATGGCAAACCATGACTGCCAATGTCTATCAACATGACACATGATGATGGTGAGTGACCAACTTTGCGAGCGCACCAGAACTTACTTACTTACCTGGATCAAATGACAGTATCTAGCATACAAAAAATTATTTTTGCTCACCATTTATGATTTTTAGCGTGATATCATTTGACACACCACGATCGCCGTCTGCTGCCCTAATTGTTAGGAGAGTAGCACCCTGGATATCACAGACAATTAGAAAAAATGTTAGCAAATAATACATTGTTGATTTGTTTGTCACCATTTTGTGCTTGAACAAACGCAGAGAAACTGGATACTTTTATAGTAAAGCATGTATCATGTTCAGAAAACAATATTGACAATAATAACAACAATAAACATGATTATTATTACTATTATTAATAACATAAAAATTAAGATGAGATATCAGTTATTACTAAAAAAAAATCATAGAGCTATACTACTGGCACATGTTTTGTGAGATTTGTAGCAACAGGGTATCAGGGTAATCTACATAGCATACAGATATACATTGTGCTTTGTTCTTTTTCTCCTTCTGCCTTTCATCTGTCAGTGAATCATAAGCTCTCAGCCAACTCATGAAGACTTGTCCATGATTGGTTGGATTTTACAGCTAAATTTTCTACAGGATGAGATGGCCAGACCGACACCAACCCTCCCTTTTTTATTGATGTTGCATATCCCTTAGAGGACATTGCAGTCAACACCAGCATTTTTCAGCTGCTGTTGATGTACTAAGCAAGTTCTACATTCAGTAGTTTGCCATTGCTTTCTGAATGACAGGCTCACATACCCTAATAAGTTACCAGCATGGCGCGATCTGCTGTCAAATCTTGTGCACCTGTTTTCCCCACGTGAATATACAGGATTATAAACAACCTCATTAACCCCTTGGCCAGGGAGACCGGCAACCCTCCTTAGAAGTGTTGAATGACATATCTGAAAGGTTATAGGGTTATTTAGTTTTTGCTTCCCTTATAGGCCCCGATAACAAGTGTAGTAACTAACTAAAGTAGGTAAAAACTCTTTTTACACATCTTGAGGCAAATTAGGTACATAGTGCTAGCCCCATATTCTTACAACTGACACTCGGTGAGTGCTGTGGTCAATATAACGCCTGCTGCCTTTTCTTCCCATGATATTCCCTGATACCCATTTTGGGCTGGGTCGCCCAAGACAATTTAAAAATGTTCCTCATTGGCGATTAGAACACATAAAAAGCTTGCTATTGACGGTGTTATCTTGGCTGCCTGTTATATAGCTGAGGATGAAACCCTGTCTGACAACAGATGCAGTGACGATGACAATCTCCTTTCTGAATTTACAAAAGTAAACAGGAATAATTTTCACAGACAAAACTACATGCAAACTTTGCAAACACTGAAGAACGAACAAACGAACGAACGAAAATCTTTATTTTCAAAGGACACCAGAGCTTGTGAACTCAAATGTTACAGAAAAATTCTAAGAATACTATGAACCAACAAGAAGACAAATACTGACAACTGCAGGATCTGAACATCGAAGACAACTGGCTCACAAAAGCATCATTTCTTGGAAACTGAAATACTTTGGTTATATTAAACTGTATGGTGGTTTGGAAAGGACAGTGACGGAAAGCATGGATACTGGAAGAAGAGGCAGTGGTCGACCACATGAAGATGGATAAAGGGTACTGAAGATACCTTGGGCATGAAAAAGCATGATGCATGGGAACAGGAAAGTACAGAGAATATTTTTGGTGAGCTGTTAAGAGAACAATGTTCTGTAAAAGACCTGCTACATAATGAGAAAAGAGGTATGAGAAAAGCTTTTAAACAGTTGTGCACAAATAGTACAAACAACACCTGGGTCATCAAAATACTAAATGACAGAGAGGACGGGAGAGTCATCAATGTGTGCTTCAGACTGGGCTGGTGAAGAATAAGAAGATGATTCATCAGTTCAGTAAACTAACAACCTAAATATATATCCAAAGTAAACTTACAGGCTTTTCATCTTCATATATTTGTTTTTGAAAAGGTTCTCCAGTAAAATAAGGTTGAGTGTCCTGTACATCCTTGACTGTGATGAATACATCAGCACTGGAATTGTGTCCAACTTTATCCTACCATAAGAAATATTTTATTAATAGCAATGCAATAACAGAATACCCCCCTAAAAAAAAACAAAAAAAAAAAAAAACAAACAAACAAACAAACACAAGTTTAGTTGCATATCCTGCACAGGGCGTTGCAGTCAACCCCAGCATTTTTTTGGCATTTATGATTTTTTGACAGGTTTACGTACAGTAGTTTGTCATTGCTTTCAGAATGACTGGCAGTTATATCATAGTATGAAAATCAGTGCAAGACGGTCTGCTTCCAAATTGGCCGAGGCTGTTTTTCGAATGCAGTATGTGGGATTGCGAATTGCAAATGATCCACAACAATTGTTGGACATTGTAATAACAGAGAGTGCAAGGAAAGGACATGCCTTGAATATTAAGAAATCAGTAACAATGGTGATATCAAGGAAAAAGGTGACACCAAAATGTGAAATGGAAACAGAAGGTAACACCAAAAAAACAAAAAACAAACTAGGGTCATTTATAACATCAGATGGAAGGTTCCCAACAGAAATTAAGAACAGAATAGGGCAATCAAAAGCTACATTTCAGAAAATGAAAATTAACTTATGCAATAAGTCACTATCATTGAATGTAAGAAAGAGAGTGCTAAAGTGCTATATAGAACCTGTTTTGCTGTATGGCAGTTAATCTTGGAATGTAAATAAACAAATTAGGAAGAACTTGGAGGCAACAGAAATGTGATTCCTGAGACGAATGTTGCAAATTCCTTGGACTGTCAGAGTAACTAACAACGATTGCCTGAAAGAGGCTGGCGAAACTAGAACATTATATACAACAATAAGAAAGAGACAAACAGCTTTCTTTGGCCTTGTGATGAGAAGAGAGGCATTGGAGAATGTTGTGATGACTGGAATGATCAGGGGGAAGAGAGGTAGAGGCCAACTAAGAGAAATGATGCTGAATGGACTGGGATGGTGGCATGGAGGAATGTTATCAGCACAGTTGATCCAGAACACTGAAGGCTGAGAGACATGAATGCCTACGCCAGCTGGCAGGGAACTTGATGATGGTGACCTGTTAACTAAATGTGGTTGACTCTTTACTATTAAGTTTATTGTAGACATTGGACATGACTAACCAGAGATACTAGGTGGTTAAATGGGGTTCAAGCTTTACTAAAAAGTTGATTATAGACACTGACCATGACTGAGCAGGCCTACTAGGTAACTAAATGTGCTTGAATCTTCACTATTAAGCCGACTGTAGACAGTGAACTTGAATGAACAGGTCTATTAGGTAGTTAAATGTTAACTCTTTACTCTTGATTTTTACACTTGATTATGGGTCAGGTCTTAGTCAGATATGACTGAGCTACCGTATAACAGTAGACAGTACTACCTGCTTTCTGTTAGCACCGAACGTTGGGCGGCGCTTACCAAACCCGACACCCCACATTGTGCCAACAGCTTCAGGCAGAGGAGTGCAATTGGGAGGGTACAAGTCTTACCCTGGTGCGAGGAAATGCAAGCCTAAAGACAAAATGTCATGGCAGGGCAGACCAGGCCCTAAGCCTTGGTTGGCGGCTGGGCTAGGATCGAAACTCCGACAGGCGGACAGTTAGAACATTGCTTTACAGTACAGGGCAAGATGTGGTGAGCAAAATAAAGTGCAACAAGTGCAGAAAGTTTCAGAGTTAGTTTTCCTGCCCTGAAACTTTCTGCGCTTGTCGCACCTTATTTTGCTCACCACATCTTGCCCTGTACTGTCATACTGGAAAGTCTTGACAGTTGACTTGTGCTGCCTGGTTCTGCCTTTTTCCACCAAGATGCTGTATGGGTGGTGATCGCTGTCGTGGTACCTTAGGACACCCCATCTACACACTGTAGTGAGTGCAGGAGAAACCAGTGCCAGATCAAAAGCACTGTCCTCATCACCTGGATGGTTTGCTGTCGATAGTTATATCAAATTCAGTATTCAATATTGCATATCAATTGGAAAATACTGCAGTAACTATAATTCTGAAGTCAGAGCAATATTAGATACAGCTGAAGAACGGGTAAAATCAGAAAATATACATCCAGTACCTATAAATAATCAACTATAAAGATAAAAGAGTTAACAACATTCAACTACTTTGTATTTATTGATTGCAATTAATTATGTAATGAATATTTTTCCCCTTTCCATCTAGATCACATCATTTAAATAAAAAGGACTGATGGGCGGATCTGACATCAGTTGTTTTGTTATATTTGATTCAATAAATGATTGATTGAGTGGGTTTGATTGATTGGTTCTCTTAATCTTATCTCTGTTTCAGTTTCTTTTTCTTTCTTAAAATTAAAATAATAATAAAAAATTTGAAAAAAAATGTTTTAACTTTTAAAATGTTGAGGAGGTGGACTGAGTAAGGTAATAATGAATAACACCAACACATTAAAAACTGCTTGTGTGCTCTTCTTAGCTTACATGTACTACATGATGTAGGAAATGTTTCACAAAAAATAAACAATTTGCTGTACAACAAGCTGACAGATAGATCTGTTATGTATCCGTCAACCGTACATGCAGACATGGATATTCTTACCGTAACCGTAACAATGTAGTGGTAAAACCTGACTGCCTCGAAATCTAGGGTTCCTGTCAGAATGAGGCTTCCATTTTCAGAGATTGTAAATACATCATCGTCTGTGGTCTGTGAAGTAGAAGTCGGAACATTAGCTAACTCGGCTGGGATATGTGTTTTTAAAACGGCGCAGATTAATCATTAATCATGTGCGTGAATGTGTATGTGAATGTGCGCGTGCATGGAAAAAACAAATAAATTATTTTACATGTCCTTTCTTTCCTTTGCAGAACGGTGCGATCAACCCCTGGTTGGTTTGACTTTGACACCGGCTTCAGACGATTTGAACGCCTTGCGTTAATTTCGATAGTATGGGCCTCTGTCGCTCAGAAAGTAATGGCAAATTACTGAGTGTAAAAAAAAATTGCCTAATAAATCACAGATGGCCAAAAATGCTGGCCAGATATGCAGGGGTTGATTGCCGTGTTCTGTAAAGGACATCGTTTTCAGTCAACATTGGCCCTTATGAGGCTTATGGCTATATATTTTAGAATTTAAAAAAAAAAAAAAAAAAAAAAAAAAAAGCGGCTGCTGCATGCAAAGAAAAATTGACAAGAAAATATAATTACAGGTTGATGATGGAGCAATATAAACACATATAAACACAATTCTTCTTCTTCAGCGTGCCGAGCCATTGAGGTTCTTTGCTGCAGATACAATCCGTCTCCATTCGTCTCTCTGGTGGACCTTCTCTTGCCAGTCGTTGATTCCAAGTGCTTGTAGGTCTGTACATGTATTATCTCTCCACCGTCTTCTTGGTCTACCTCGGGGTCTACGGTCATTTATTTCCTGAGTGTAAGCGAGTTTTGTTTCCCTATTATCTTCCATTCTTTCTATATGCCCCAGCCATTGTAGTCTATTAGCCTTCACGATACCAGTGATTAGCGGGGACTTAAACAGATCATAAATGTCTTTGTTACTTCTTCTTTTCCACTCTCCACTTTGTGTATCCCTAATGGGTCCAAAGATGCGTCTTAAAACTTTGTTCTCAAAGGTTTGTAGAAAGGCTTCGTCTCCTTTCGTTGTACTCCAGGTTTCAGAGCCATACAGCACAACTGGTCTGATCAGTGTTTTGTAATTGTAAAAAAACAGTATATTGTGATCTTGGTGTTACGGGATAGCGCCTTTGATTTTAGTAGATGTTGTAGTGCATAGTATATCTTATTTCCAGAATTGATTCTAGTTTGTATTTCTTCCCTTACGATGTTGGAGCAGTTGAAGATTGTACCCAGGTATTTGTATGTTTCCGTTCTTTTAATGGTCATATTATCTATTTGTATGTGGCCAGAGTTTTTAGCCATTCCTTCTCTTGAAATTACCATATATTCTGTCTTATCTTGGTTGATAACCAGCCCCATCTGTTTGGCTTTTTCCTTTAAGTGAGTCAATATTTCTAATGTCTTTTGTTCATTTTCCCCTATAATATCTATATCATCTGCATAACCAAGCAGCTTGGATGTTCCTCCAATATCACATTCCTCCTTTATCCTCCTTACAACTTTCTCTAGAGCCAGATTGAAGAGTAGCGGCGATAGTGCATCACCCTGTTTCAAGCCAGATGTTATTTGGAAACACAATATATAAACACAATATATAATCACAATATATAAACACAATAGATCGTTTATATTAAAAGTAGTTGTAACTCCTTTACATGACGTCTCATTCAATCCCAGTATTTATTGTATTGGTTGTGTTTCTGTAAACAATTTTACATTCAGTAGTTCGTCATTGCCGGTCTTCCTGGCAGCTTTCTCCGTAACCCCGAATACTCTCGTGGTTGACGTAAGCGCACGAGAATTGGAAGCGGTTCGAGTCGCGCCAGAGACTTATGAGAGTATGGAGCCGGTCGCTCAGAAAGCAATGGTAAACTACTGAGCGTAATCTTGCCAAGAAATCAACAATCAGCTGAAAGATGCTGATGTTGACAGCGATGTCCTGTAAAGGGTATGCAAAACATTTTTTTAGTTCGTCATTGCCTACTCAACGGTCGACGCTTACACCATTGCGAAAATCACCGCGAAGCAATCTGCTTCCCAAATCACCGTCGAGTAACATCGGTATGTCGGGATTGTGAAACTGCGTTCATTAACCCTAAATCACAAACGCAG
The DNA here is from genome assembly GCA_014155875.1 of Cepaea nemoralis. Taxonomy (NCBI): domain Eukaryota; kingdom Metazoa; phylum Mollusca; class Gastropoda; order Stylommatophora; family Helicidae; genus Cepaea; species Cepaea nemoralis. The sequence goes on along the minus strand of JACEFZ010022254.1, from coordinate 96,334 downwards.
GCATCGTGTATATTACAGGATTAGTAACACTCTTTTCCGTGTGTGTGTGTGTGTGTGGTTGTGTGTATGTGTGTGTGTGTGTGAGCGTGAGTGCGTACGTACGTGCGTGTGCGATCTATATTCTATATGCACACAAATATTACACATAATACTGTCACTAAATGTCAGAAAATTAACACTGAAATAGTATGTTTTGAAATTGTGACTAAGATTCACGGACAGTTGATGAATAAACTAGGCTTAAACACACAACATGATGTGTAGAGAGTAACAAAATGGATCTGATCTGAGAACTGAACTCAAGAAGCTTGCAGTAACTTATTGGATTGGTAGACATAAATATAATGTTGGTATCTTGTGTGTGTCTTATTTGTTAACCAAACGGAATAATTTCACTCTTAAAAAAAAAAAAAATGTGATTTAATTGTGATCCGATTATCACCACAGTCCAAATGTGTCTTGAAAACACGCAAACGTGCTTGCTTCACTTCATTTCACCATCATCACTATCATTTTCACGATCATTATCATCATCATCCAGTGCCATATACACAGTGAAGCTACAATAATGGATATCCAGCAATTTATTTGATTTATACTTGGAATGTAAATGAACTATTAGGAGGAGATTGGAAACAACAGAGATGTGGAACCTGAGACGAATGTTGCGAATTCCTTGGACTGCAAAAGTAACTAACAACGAATGCCTGAAAGGGGCCAATGAAGCTAGAACATTATATAAAACAATATGAAAGAGGCAAACAACTTTTTTTTTGGTCATGTGATGAGAAGGGATATGTAATATCTCCAGATCTTTTTTCCCGATACAGTGAAAATATTTTCAGAAATGTAGAAAATATAAATGGAATTAGCATTGGAGGACGAAACATCAATAACATTGGATATGCAGATGACACAGTATTGATTGCAGACAATGAGCAGGATCTGCAACAATTAGTAGATGCGGTTGTTGCACGTAGTGAACAAATGGGGTTAGAATTTAATTGTAAAAAGACACAGATTATGGTCGTCACTTGGAAGAACGAAATACCACAATGTAATATACAAGTAAATGGGAATTTTCTTCAACAAGTGAATCGGTACAATTATCTCGGAACAGTCATAACATCTGATGAGAGATGCCTTGAAGAGATTAGAACAAGAATGGCCATGGCGAAAGTAGCCTTTAGCAAGATGTAAAACATACTGACCAATAAAAAGATGTCTATTGAAACGAGAAAAAGAGTGTTGAGGTGCTACATAGAGCCCGTTCATTAGTATGGATGTGAAACTAGGACAATGAGCAGTCAAGCTGAAAAGCATCTGATGGCCGCAGAAGTGTGGTTTCTGAGGAGAATGCAAAGAATACCACGGACAGGCAGAAAAAGAAATGACCAAGTACTACAGGAGACAAATGACAATCGTAAATTGATTAGAGAAATTAGACGTAGACAGTCAAATTTTTTTGGACATGTTATGGGAAGAAATGAATTGAAGAACTTCGTGACAACTGGCAAGATTGAACCGAACAGACCAAGGGGAAGACCGAGAAATAAATACCTGGACGGCTTGACCACATGGCATGGTCGAGACAGGAACGGTGAACTGATCCACGACTCTGGAGTGAAATGGCGAGTCATCACCGCCCAAGCTTTCTGGCATGACACATGATTGATTGATTGATGAGAAGAGAAGCATTGGAGAACATCGTGACAACTGGAAAGATCGAGGGGAAGAGAGGTAGAGGCAAACCAAGAGAAATAATGCTGGATGGATTGCGACGGTGGCATGGAGGAATATCAACGGCTGAGTTGATCCAGAAAACCAAAGACCGAGATCTGTGGGGAGTCATGAACGCCTACGCCAGTCGGCATGGCACTTGATGATGATGATTGTGACCATAGTTTGATGTTCTGTCCATTTGTATCTTTAACATCCTCTAGCTCTTTTGTCAAATGTTTCCTCCATTATGATTTTTAATAGATTATTATGTCGTTTGATGTGTCCAAAGTAGATTGCCTTTCTTAGTTTTTATCACCTTCAGCGTGGTCCGTTGTATATTCAGCTGCTCTAGAACTTTCCTATTTGACAGCATTCGATGTCTGACTGCTAATACGGCTAATGATCCTTGGTATTCCAATGTGTATTTATTTTAACACAAATTACCATCTCAGGAAATAACCTGATTGTACAAGAAGTGCCAACTTCATCATGTAGCCGGTCCTGTGCAGCAATGCCCGTTGGAAAGTTTTCGATCTGATGCCAGTTCCTTTACTCGTGCATATTCATGCCCATCGTGTCTTTAATGCCCGGTTACCACCTTCTTGTCTATCGACCCCTGCCAGTGTGGCGTTTAATATGGCCACCGAATTTCAATCTTCGAGAAATGATGTATGTTTTCTTCGATGTCCAGATTCTGTACAATTTCACTATTTTTCATCTTCTTGATTCACGATATTAGTGTTAGATCTTAGTCAGATATGATTGAGCTATCGAATGACAGTAGACAATTCTATATGCTTTCTGTTAGCCCCGAATGTTGGACGGCGCTCACAAAACACGACACCCCACATTGTGCCAACTACTTCGGGCGGAGGAGTGCAATTGGGAGGGTACAAGGCTTACCCTAGTGCGACGAGATGCAAACTAAAGACTAAATTTCATGGCAGGGCAGACCAGGCCCTACGCCTTGATAGGTAACTAGTCTAGGATAGAAGCTCCGATAGGCGGACAGTTAGAGCATTGCTTTGCTGATCCGGCAGCTTCTGCAGCTTGTCTTGTTCCAGACGTATTAGTGTTACCTTTCCTCTCGAGTAAATTAGACAGGCCGAGAGAGGTATCATGCTGCATGGGCAACAAATGGTCTCTAAACTCAGCCGAGGTTTTATGTTATGGAGAGGTAAATCTCCATTTTACAAACTATCGTCTGTCATGGCGGCAAAATGCCAGTCAGTCAGTCAGTCGATTCACGATATTCTAAGATTGTTTTCTGTAACATTTAAATTCAAAGCCCTGATTTTATTCTTTAGGATCATTACTCCTACCCTTTGTTGGCAGAGGAAAGATGCATGTTCTTAACATGTTTCCAGCTGGTTAACCTCTCATCACTATGCCCAGTATACTTCTACATTCTTTTGAAAGTTCTGAATTTAATCATTCCTTACTGGCAAAGCAACAGTGTCAGTTTAGAATAACTAAATTCTTCTTCCTCTTCTGCGTTCCTCCGGAAAGTTGTTTTTCATGAAATTGCGTTGGGCCTGTTTACAGCAGAGCTGCTTCCTATTTCTTCAGGCATTTGTTAACTACCTTCCCGGGATAGCTAAATTCAACATAGTAGTTTATTTTCACATTCAGTGTGAGGCCTAAGAAGTATGTTTTACACAATTAAAGGTATTCTTTCCTGCCCGTTTTAGATAACATTTCAGTCACACACAGAGACACTCTTTGTTTACAAGCGCATATACTCACAGACAGATTATAATGAACGCGATCATTTGTGTCTTTATCCAGTGCATATATTTCCGTATACACCGTTGTGCCTTGGCTTGTATCCTGAGCAATAGATAATAGATGCAAATTACACAACAAAAAATCAATGATACAAAAAATTAACACACATACTTCTACATACTAAAAGCCGTAGCCATTTGGTTATATGTGTGTTTGTGTGTGAGTGTGTGTGTGTACGCGCGTGCGTGCGTGCGTGCGTGTGCGCGTGCTTGTGTGTGTGATGTTTGGTATATTCGGATCTACTACTTATTTCCTGTGCTGAGTAACCAACCAAACATGTGTATCACTTTTTATTAATTTTATGTTGTCGCATTTTGGCTTAACTGGGCGTGGTCGCGCGCACACACACTCACACACTGTTTTGATTTTAAGCCTCATGTGGGAATTGAATCCTGACTTTCTGCGGTACTAATCTAGTACAGGTATTGATCGACTTACGACCTATGCAACTTACGACCATTCGACTTTACGACCACAATCACTAGCCATATTAGATTTCAGATTTATTTCTGTTTTATTCCTCAAGTTCGAGAATATTGTTTGGAGAAAGATATTCCTTTCAAGATTTTATTGCTACTCGATAACGCCCCTGGACACCCACCACATCTAGGCGATCTCCATCCAGGTGTAAAATTTGTTTTTCTTCCGCCAAACACGACTCCACTCATCCAGCCTATGGACCAAGGTTTGATTGCGACCGTAAAGGCCAACTATCCCCGAACCACCTTCGTTCAAGCAATATCCGCAATAGATGCTGACTCAGAACTAACATTGCGAGATTCTTGGAAACACAACATTTTAATGTGTATCAAGAATATCGTTACCGCCTGGGAGGCTGTGACGACAAAGTGCATGAATGGCATCTGGAAAAATTGTGTTAAGCGCTATGTTAATGATTTTCATGGATTTGACAGTGAACATGAACTTGAAACGATTCGGGGAAAAAATAGTAAATCACGCCAAAGACCTTTCTTTGGAGTGTGCAATTGAAGATGTCGAAGAGTTGCTAGACAAAGAATCCGGAGAACTTACATATGAAGAGTTAATCGAACTGGAAGAAGAAAGAATGGCGGAAGAAGAAAGAAGAGAAGCCAAGAAAGAAGAAAAAACCAGTTGTACATGTACAGTTAATGCAATGTTTTTCTTAAACCTGACGATGTAAAAATAAGAAACAAAATGGTGCAGATATGATACAAATGGCACAAAATGAACATCAAAAATTATGATTTATAACAATAATAAAAGAAATTTATGATATAATTTAACTTAAATATTTTTATAACATCACTTCACATTACTGTACACATAGCGTACTCAACTTATGACCAAATCGTGTTACGACCGTCTGTCGGAACCGATCGTGGTCGTAAGTCGAGCACTAGCTGTATGCTACTGCATTGTAACGACGAATTAACAAAGCTTAATACATAATTCTAGAAGACCTGGACTTTGCCGACGACATAGTGCTTTTGAGTTCAACACACCCGGATGCTCAAGAGAAAATAAACCACCTCCACAATGTTTCAGGGCAAATTGGTCTCCAAATTAACACCACAAAAACAAAGACTATTGATCTTACCAACAGTTCAGATGACACCAAATTGAACAGCTACGTTCTTGAAAAAGTAAACAGCTTCACTTACCTAAGAAGCAAAATGACATCTATAGGGGACTCAACACCAGAAATATCATCTAGAATCGCACTGGCATCTAGTGCCTTCAATAAACTGTCAGACATCTGGAAGTCAAAGACACTCAGCAAACACACAAAACTTAAAATCTTCAACTCTTGTGTGATTCCAGTGGTAACGTATGGATGTGAAAGTTGGAAATCAACGTTAGCTTTAGATAAAAAATTAGACAATTTTGAGAACAAATGTCTTAGAAGACTTCTAAACACCCACTGGACAGACTTCAGAACCAATTCGCAAATACGACAAGAGACTAAGCAAGATACAGTATCCAATTTCATAAGAAGACGCCGTTGGAACTACATCGGCCATGTACTCAGAATGGACAAGACAAGACTCCCCTACCAAGCCCTCATATGGTCACCAGTAGGGAAAAGAAAACGGGGAAGACCAAGAGAGACCCTGCGTAGAACCATCATTAGAGAAGGCTCATTCAATGGCCAAGGAAATATCCAAGATCTACAACAGGTAGCAGCGAACCGCCAAGCATGGAGAGACAGGACTTCTGCCCTATGAGCCGCCTTAGGCTCAAGAGGAAAGACTAACTAACTAACTAATACATAATTGGACACACATAGTATTATTTGGCGCTCACAGAAGAAGAAGGAGGAGGAAATAGATATTAGAAGACTCACTAGACAGTAATGTCATAATTTATATTCAACATTATGAGACCTATGGTGATATCTGAATGGTTTGATACGAATGCTGTCCGTATTCCATAGTTGTTTGGTTCATGTGTATGATAGACACGACCAATGAAGACACTTTTTGGAGTGTCTAGTTGGTCATGCGTCGAAGTACAATTGTTCCTGCAGCGAGGCGCTGTCGTCATTTGGAGGTGACAGGTTCGATCCCGGTTGGTAACTATTATAGCTTTAAAATTTGATGTTGTCTAGTCTTCTTCTTCTTCTGTGAGCGCCAAATAATACGTGTGTCCATTTATGTAATCGTCTTAGTGACCTCAACGGTTCTCCCCATTTATTTCTTGTGTTTACGTGTAACAAAGCGTAAACAACCTTGCTGAAAACATAGCGATTGATATCATATATACCGCACCTTGCTGTTAAAACGGAGATTAAAATATCACGTGTCAATAGAATATAATATGTAGAAGAAATTGAAAAAGCTTGGAGAAAGCGGAGATGTGGTTTTTAAGACGAATGTTTCAAATACCTTGGACTGTCAGAGCAACTAACAACAATCGCATGGGGGAAAGCTAGCGAAAGTAGAACATTACATACACATTTAAGAAGGCGTCAAGCAGCGTTCATTGATCATGTACTAAGAAGAGCGGCATTGGCAAAGATCGTAACAACTAGAAAGATCAGCGAGTCCAGTGCACTATAAGTATATAATTAGTAGAGCGTGTATGAACTACGCTTGAGTTCAAAAGGAAAAATCAACGTGTACATCTCAGCCCCTCCACTCTCCCTCTATGTGGGTATGTGTATGTGTGTGCGCGCGCGCGCGTGAGTGTGTGCTTGCGTGTGTGTGTGTTTATGTGTGAGTGAGAGAGTGTGTGTGTGTGTGTGCGCGCGCGTGCGTGCGGAAGTCGCCAGCGCTAAGCCGGAGCTCATAATGGAAACGCAAAATTGGCTATTCTGTAACCAACAATATTTATTGTAAGAGACTACATGAGACTGACTATCTCATTCCGTAGAAAACTTAGTTGCAAAATCCAACCAATTATGAACAGTGCGCAAAGAACCTGGCATTGGTTGGCTAATGACCTATGCTCTATGGGAGATGAAATTCAGAAGAAGAAGAAGAAGAAGAAGAAGAGGAAGAAGAAGAAGCAGCAGCAACAGCAGCAGCAGGAGCAGCAGAAGAAGAAGAAGATATATGGGAGTTAGAGGACATATGTATAAGAATATAAGCCAACACTTACCTCAGGCACTTCTACAGTATACGGCTGATGCTGCAGTACTGGTGACATATCATTAACATCTTGTACAAATATGTTTATTGTCAAATATTTGGATTGCCCGTCCTAAAATAAACAAAAACAAATTATCACGGCATCAAACTGTATTTTGAGTTATTTTCTACCATAACGATAGTATTAGTAGCTGAACTCTGAGATGATCCACTGCTACTGGGTCTTTCTTGCCAGGTAATAAAGATTATGTTTGCTAAATGTCCCTATCACTGTTGTTGTGCTACTTTATATGGGGTTGTTGTCTTTCCGCCCGGTGAACGTGTACTACAAGCAAAATAAAGGAGCATTTCCCACGTCTTGACGCTATTGGGTATATGGGGCTAGTCCCACATTCTTATAGTCCAATCAGCACTCGAAGAGTGGCATGCTATAATAACGATGGGCTGCCTTTACTTCCCAGACCATTTCGTGGTAGCCATTTTAGGCTAGGCTTACCTGGAAAGAACAGGTCAATTTAATACATCGTCCCTGGATTGAACGATCTATTAATGTTCTCAGCAAATGCACATCATTTGTTGTACTCTTGCCTTCTTTATTCACCATATGCAATGCCTGTAAGCGCGGACTGTCATGTTTTGCCGTCTTACACGATCGCCAGAGCCGTGGTCAGTTCTGTGTTCTTGTCCCGACCATGCCATGTGGTAAAGACATTCAGATATTTACCCCTCTTCCTCCCCTTGTTCTCTCTCTCTCTCTCTCTCTCTCTCTCTCTCTCTCTCTCTCTCTCTCTCTCTCTCTCTCTCTCTCCCCCCCCCCCCCACACACACACCCCCAATCTTGCCAGTTGTCACCAAGTTCTCTAGTTTAATTCTTTTCATAAAGTGCTAAAAGCAATTTGACTATCTACGTCTACTTTTTCTAATCATTTTCCGGCTATCATTTGCCTCTTGTAGGACTTGTTGATTGGTATTTCTGTCCCTCCATGGTATTCTTTGCATTTTCCTCATTTCCACTGCCGTTATATGTTTTTCAGCTTGTCCGCTCATCGTCCAAGTTTCACATCCATACCAAAGTACATGTTCTATGAAGCACTTCAACTCTTTTGATTGATTGATTGATTGATTTAGGAACCGACATCACAGCATTCGGGACATTCCCATAATCGCTCCGTCCCCATCCTCAGCAGCCAGCGAAGAGTTCCAACACCAATAGTTCCAGTAGCAATCTGATTATATGTTCGTCTCGCCTTTCCTTTGAGCGTCGAGCATCGGCCAGATCCCCTCGTCATTCCTCACTGCCTCGTTGCAATTGACATCCTTTTTTATTAGTCACCATGTTTTCCATTTTGCAAAAGGCTATCTTTGCAATTGCGATTCTTGTTCTAATCTCTCCAAGGAATCTCCCATAATATTGTATGACTGTTGCGAGATAGTTGTACCAATTCACTTGTTTGTGACTATTCCTATTTATCATTATATTACACTGTGGTATTTATTTCTCTTTAGAGATGACCACATTCTCTGCCTTCTTACAATTTAGTTCTAGCCCTAGTTGTTCAATGTGTACAATAACCGTATCCACTAAATGTTGCAAAACCGTTTCATTGTCTGCAATTAATACTGTATCATATGCATTTCTACTAACTTCTACAAATAGACATTGTTCTCCCCCTATGGCCTTCCTTGTATTGTCTTCCTAACTCTTTGCATGACGATTCTAATCAAAATATTTACGATGTCCCTCATTAGACCAGTTATTCAATGTTGATTACATTCCAAGGCTCCACGTTTCTTTTGATTTGCAATAAACATAGTTTTGCATAAGTTCTGAATATCTCCAGTAACATATATTGTGATCAGCAATCTAGTGACCTGGTTTATTCCATTTTCTTCTAAGACATTAATAGTTTCTGTTGCGATATTGTCTGGACCTGGAGCATTGCCAGTTTTCTTGCAATTAAGAGATTATAACTCCCATTTTCAAAATTATTGGTCCTTAATTATTACATGGAATACAAACTTTCCTCGCGTAAATTGTTATAACGGTCTTTTATGTTCTCTGGCCATGTATTTAAAATCAGATACGTGTCCAATATGATTTTGCATGCTTTGTTTTTCAGGTAACCCTTTGATGTGTGTGTATTTTATTAAGGTCTTTATTTCCACTGTACATTAATTTGGAATTTTGAGTGCTGTATTTCTTTTTACATTTCCCTGAAATTGTCTTCAAGCCCATGCTTCTTTTGCCTATGTATAATTTTCTAATTTTTCTTTGAATCTTTTCATATTTTATATGGTTATATTTGTTCATTATTTTTATTTTCAATTAGTTTTCAGTCATCCATTTATTACAGACTATCATCTTCAATTCTGGTATAGTTGTTTCTGCAGCCTAGGTCAGTTACAAATATATCCCTGTCTCGATGGGGAGTTGAACACGCGACCACCAGATCTACAGACAAACATGTGAACCACTGCACTACATCGAACCTTGATCAATAGTGTAGGTAATGCAAAGTAAACTGAAAGCAGAATAAGGAAAAATCACGAACGTGTTCATAAATGTGAAAATAAATATATACTTACAGGACTGAAACCTTTAATTTGACACTGCATTTGTTGTATGCCCTGTGATGACAACAATATAACTTAACTGTTTCAGTGACCAAAATAAAAAAAAATAACTGTGGACCAAACATGATACACAATCAAAGGAACAAGTATTATAATGTAAATTTGCGTTCACTGAACACTGATATTGTTAAAGGTACTAGAAAACAAACAAATATGACACTAGTATGGCGAAAGTATCATCCTTCTGTCTAAATGGGAGGTCACATTTGGCGATATATTATCCTTCGGCACCGAATCTGTTAAAACGTGTATCTTTTATATGATTATATAAAGTATGAAAATGATCTACATTTGTATAAGTGTATGTAAATGATTTCCATTTCAGGTAAAATTATTAACATTTCTGTTGTTCCTCCATTTATCTTTCAAGGGTAGTGGTCACACCCAGTTACGGTAAGTGTGTCTGACTTCGTCACACCCAGTTAAGGTCAGTGTGTCCGACTTCGTCACACCCAGATAAGGTCAGTGTGTCCGACTTCGTCACACCCAGTTATGGTAAGTGTGTCCGACTTCGTCACACCCAGTTATGGTAAGTGTGTCCGACTTCGTCACACCCAGTTATGGTAAGTGTGTCCGACTTCGTCACACCCAGATAAGGTCAGTGTGTCCGACTTTGTCACACCCAGTTATGGTAAGTATGTCCGACTTTGTCACACCCAGATAAGGTCAGTGTGTCCGACTTCGTCACACCCAGATAAGGTCAGTGTGTCCGACTTCGTCACACCCAGTTATGGTAAGTGTGTCCGACTTCGTCACACCCAGATAAGGTCAGTGTGTCCGACTTCGTCACACCCAGTTACGGTAAGTGTGTTCGACTTTGTCACACCCAGTTATGGTAAGTGTGTCCGACTTCGCCACACCCAGTTATGGTAAGTGTGTCCGACTTTGTCACACCCAGTTAAGGTCAGTGTGTCCGACTTCGTCACACCCAGTTATGGTATGTCCGTCTTCGTCACACCCAGTTACGGTAAGTGTGGCTGACTTCGTCACACCCAGTTATGGTAAGTGTGTCCGACTTTGTCACACCCAGTTATGGTAAGTGTGTCCGACTTTGTCACACCCAGTTAGGGTAAGTATGTCCGACTTTGTCACACCCAGTTATGGTAAGTGTGTCCGACTTCGTCACACCCAGATAAGGTCAGTGTGTCCGACTTCGTCACACCCAGTTATGGTAAGTATGTCCGACTTCGTCACACCCAGTTATGGTAAGTGTGCTCCGACTTCGTCACACCCAGTTATGGTAAGTGTGTCCGACTTTGTCACACCCAGTTATGGTAAGTGTGTTCGACTTTGTCACACCCAGTTAAGGTAATTATGTCCGACTTCGTCACACCCAGTTATGGTAAGTGTGTCCGACTTTGTCACACCCAGTTATGGTAAGTGTGTTCGACTTTGTCACACCCAGTTATGGTCAGTGTGTCCGACTTCGTCACACCCAGTTATGGTAAGTGTGTTCGACTTTGTCCCACCCAGTTAAGATTATTATGTCCGACTTTGTCACACCCAGTTAAGGTAATTATGTCCGACTTCGTCACACCCAGTTATGGTAAGTGTGTCCGATTTTGTCACACCCAGTTATGGTAAGTGTGTCCGACTTCGTCACACCCAGTTAAGGTAATTATGTCCGACTTCGTCACACCCAGTTATGGTAAGTGTGTCCGACTTTGTCACACCCAGTTAAGGTAATGATGTCCGACTTTGTCACACCCAGTTGTGGTAAGTATGTCCGACTTTGTCACACCCAGTTAAGGTAATTATGTCCGACTTCGTCACACCCAGTTATGGTAAGTGTGTCCGACTTTGTCACACCCAGTTATGGTAAGTGTGTCCGACTTCGTCACACCCAGTTAAGGTAATTATGTCCGACTTCGTCACACCCAGTTATGGTAAGTATGTCCGACTTTGTCACACCCAGTTATGGTAAGTGTGTCCGACTTTGTGACACCCAGTTATGGTAAGTATGTCCGACATTGTCACACCCAGTTATGGTAAGTGTGTCCGACTTTGTCACACCAGTTATGGTAAGTGTGTCCGACTTTGTCACACCAGTTATGGTATGTATGTCCGACTTCCTCACACCCAGTTAAGGTCAGTGTGTCCGTCTTTTGTCACACCCAGTTAAGGTCAGTGTGTCCGTCTTTTGTCACACCCAGTTAAGGTCAGTGTGTCCGTCTTTTGTCACACCCAGTTAAGGTCAGTGTGTCTGTCTTTTGTCATACCCAGTTAAGGTCAGTGTGTCCGACTTTGTCACACCCAGTTATGGTAAATATGTCCGACTTCCTCACACCCAGTTAAGGTCAGTGTGTCCGACTTCGGCTTGCCTTTGTGTAAGGTTTGCTTCCTCCACCCATATATCACCCAATGTAATCAGGTCTATCAGCGAGACCGCGTCTCATCAACAACGGCAGTAAAATGCTGGTGTTGAATGCAACGTCCTGTAAAGGATATGCAACTAAAAAAATCAGGTCTATGCCGGTCTCCATGGCCTAAAGGCTTGCGAACGCGATTCGTGAGCCGTTTACCACGCATTCGAAACGCAGTGCCTGCTACAGATTTGGCAGATTTGGTTGTAACGTGTTGGTATGGGAGCCGGTCGTTCAGAAGCAATACCAAACTACTGAACGTAAAACTTGTCAAGACATCAACAACAGCAGTAAAATGCTGGTGTTGAAAGCGATGTCCTGTAAATAGGATATGCAAAAAAAAAAAAAAAAAACATAAATAAATACAAATAAGGTGTATCTATCCGTGGGTTGGTTTTCTTTCATATCAGGTTGAGCTGAGTTTAGGTAAGAATCGATATCACTATCATGTATGCCACGACAATAGTCTTACGGCATATTCTGTGCGAATTCAAATACCTTGGGATTTGTAAGGTTCACAGTTTAAACACGGGACCTCCTGTTTGTTTAACCTTACCTGAGAAGGCTGAATATCCGATCTTATACCCAATAGATCAAGGACAACTGTAAAATTGTTTGCTACGAATGCTTAGTGGATAAATGCCCAGCTCTGTGTTGAAATATAACCAAGAGACCAGGGGGAATCTGTGATATCTTTAGTTACCAATGATTCGTGGGGAAATGCCCAGCTCTGTGTTTAAATAGAACAAAGAGACCAGGCGCTAACATGATATCTTTAGGTACTGTCACAGAACGCCGCTTTACCATCTCCTAAGACTTTCCCAGACTTCAAAATTGATGGAACACTTAGATAAAGAACAGAAGAATGAACTGCATCCTCTACAAGCATTGTACATGTCCGTCTAGCCTTGACGTAAGATTACTCACAAAAAGCCTGCAAGTAAATAAACCACCACGGACTGCTTTCTACCTGGGAACGGGTTTAATTTGACACCAGTACGGGTCACCCGCAGAGGTTATCAATCCAGCCAGACAGAAGTGCAGATGTGAAACGAAGCAGGTGAATGCAGTCATTTACAGAAGAATGGTGTGGAATGTTGGGCTGATAATGGAACGTATCGGCCGGGAAAAAGTGTGAACCAGACCAGCGGTTGGGGAGAGGCTATTAATTACCTGTAGAAAGTGCGGGGTGTTAGAATGATACTAAGCCATTCAGACTGGATCTAGAAATTAGGCGTTGGGTGTCTGATGGTGGCAATTAAAACTGGGAATGTGTACCTCGAACCACACAAGGAGGTACCAAAGATATTAAGGATTCCTGTAGCACTTAGTATAAATACGCGTGCATAGATCGATTCAGTTTAGATTCGTAAAATTTTGAAACAGGTATGAACTATATCCTTGCATACGTTTGTATTCCTAGGAATGTTATTTTTTTAGTAACTTATTCGTATAGACTTCAAGTCGATGTCTGACCTAGGCTATTTCATGAACTATTATTGTCTCATGTTACTTGATTGTGCACTATTCTTTCTGAGTTCAGTATATACTATATATTGCTAGAATTGTGCTATTCTTCTGACAAGTAACCTTGTGTTAGGCAGATCTCGACTATGTTCTGGATATACTTTTGGTGTTCATGTGTCCTATCAGATGCTTGTCGGTAAACTAGAGAATATAGTCAACTAACTATATTTCGTTTTATTCATACCACGGCAGTGGCTAAGTAGTAACTAAACCGGGCAATGCGGCTGTCCTGGGTGGTTACTATAATGAGACTTGTTTATATGTCTCAATTTGTATGTATACAATATTTTTACGACATCATGCATTATGCTATTATGTTGAGTATCATTATATGTCTATCTTGAATTTGCATACTTTATTTGTATTTGATGCTTGAAATGCAATTTGTCATAGTGTACTCACTATTAAGGAATATTGCCCATTGGTTGTGTGTGCAGCAGCTGCGTAGTGGTGCGGACATTACCCACACTCGGTATTGGGTGTATGGTCCGCTTAACCCTTTCAGTGTGTTGTGAACGAACGTTCACGGTAACTCGCGGAGGCCACATAAAGACTAATCTCGGCACGTAAGCCCGGAGATCAGGTACTATTATGATATCACTACCGATCCTTTAATATGCTAAACCAACGGTTGAACGGAGCGGCTGTGAGGAACTGCATGTCTGTCTGAATTAGTGACACTAACTTAGGACGTTATAAGGGATGGCAAGAATCGTAATAACTACAGGCGTGTTAGACTGGAAAAGTCCGACCCAGACTAGATCGTAAGACATAAGTATAGAGGAGAGTGAACGCAGTGAAGCTGGGGAAAATCTGCACTTGTCTAGTAGTCAATTCGCTATATTTAAATCTAGCTCATCTAACCTTATTCTTCCTACTCCTTGGCAAATTTTAAGAACAGCTAATTAAATTTTTTGTTAACGAGCCACTTGTAAGCTGTACTCTTGATATTCATTGGCTTAATCTGTAGTTCAGCCGTATAGATTTTGTCCCTAGTCAATTTCTGACAAACTCGGGTTGCTCGCCAGTGAATAATACATTTAATTAGCAGTGGCGCACCGTCACTTCTGACAAATACCAGTGAATCGTGGACCAAAAGGTAAATGTAGCATCTATAGATACCAATGATTCGTGGACAAATTCCCAGCTCTGTGTTGAAATAGAACGAAGAGACCAGGGGTAAGTGTGGCATCTATAGATACCAATGATTCGTCGACAAATGCCCAGCTCTGTGTTGAAAAAACACCATGTACCTTCTGAGTCTGAGATGGACACCGCGGCCTTCCAGACACACTCTTTAAGTGTGACATTTGTGTAAATGTGTGAACTGATTTATACTTGTGTTAATGTAAAGAAATTGTTTACATTCGTGTACAAGAATGGTACAGATTTACATTTGTGTAAAAGTTAAAAGATATTTACAATCCGATTTTCATAATTCTTCTCAATCTTCATTCTCTCCTCCTCCTCCACTTCCTCCTCCTCCCCCTCTTCTGTTTCGTTTTCTCCCTGCCTACTCCCCCCCCCCCCCGTCTCCCCCTTAAAAGTAAAAAGTGAAAGTAAAAGTACCCTACTTTCTTAAACCGCCCTTGGGATGTGAAGTACTGGATCATTATATATTCTAAGTTACGACATAGTGATCTGAGGTGTTTATTTCCAATCCTTACCTTTCTTCTTTCACAGCCATTTACTAGAAAGTTCAGATGCTATATGACTCGGTCTTCTTGCCACAGAGGGGCAAACCGAAAGCTTCGCATTAACTTCGCAGCTCCACCGAAGACACTCAGTAACATCTTTAAAATAATTGCTTCCATAAACTGAATGGCGGAGTCTTACAACTAATCAATGACATTTGTAGCACGAGGCGGACGGCTTCACCACTTCACCAAGGAGACCCCAGGGGGAAGAAGAAGAAGAAGAAGAAGAAGAAGAAGAAGAAGAAGAAGAAGAAGAAGAAGAAGAAGAAGAAGAAGAAGAACAAGATTAAGAAGAAGAACAAGATTAAGAAGAAGAAGATTAAGAAGAAGAAGAAGAAGAAGAAGAAGAAGAAGAAGAAGAAGGAGAAGAAGAAGAAGAAGAAGAAGAAGAAGAAGAAGAAGAAGAAGAAGAAGAAGAAGAAGAAGAAGAAGAAGAAGAAGAAGAAGCACAAAAAAAAGAAGAAAAAGAAGTAGAAGAAAAAAGAGGTAGAAGAAGAAGACATTTCAAACGACGTTGGTATTATAGGCTAGAATTACTGGAAACGTCTCCGTGGCCAAAGGCTTGAGAACGCGGTTCGTGAGCCGGGTACCAGGCGTTCCAAACTCAGCCGCGACCGATTTGTGCAGCAGACCATGTCGCGTTGTGTTATAACGTGCTGGTATGGGAGCCGGTCGTTCAGAAAGCAATGGCAAACTACTGAACGTAAAAACTTGCCTAGTACATCAACAGTAGCTGGAAAATGCTGGTGTTGACTGCAACGTCCTGCAAGGGATATGCAACAATTTAAAATCTATACATTAAGTACCAATAAATAACACGTATTAAGAGGGGAAGTCAATAAGTAGGTCACAAATGATTTAGAACAATAAATAAATATGGTAACAACTTGAAACCAGTAAATTTTTTATACACACATTGCCTCTTAATTTCTCAACATAATTTCCACCAACATTGATGCACCTATCCCATCGTTTTATCAGTTCTCCCAAACCGGCTGCATAGAGCTGCGTGCTCTGTTTTCTAAACCACATTTTCACTTCACATTCAACTTCGGCGTTATTCGCGAAATGTTTCCCGCCAAGGTGGGTGTTCAATTGACCAAAAAGATGGAAATCCCTAGGGGCTAAGTCTGTAATGTGGATGTTCCAGATCTTCCCACCTTAGTTGGTTAATTTTCTCCTGAGTTAATCGAGCTGTATGTGGTCTGGCATTGGCATGAAGAAGCAACACTCCTCTAGTCAGCAGTCCTGGACATTTTCTTCGAATTGCATCATGAGGCATCGATAGAACTCCACAGTACCATTCATAATTCACATTCTCACCTATCTTCTTGAAATTGGATAAAAGCACTCCTTGACAACCCCAGAACACTGGCAGCATAACCTTCCCTGCTGATGGCGTAACCTTGAATTTTTGGACACAAGGCGAAGAAGGATGTTTCCATTGCATTGAAGCACGCTATGATTCTGACTTTTAGTCAGCATAAACAGGAAGAATTACCTTATAAATGTCCTTTGCAGGCAGTCTTTTTGCCCCCTCCCCCCAAAAAATAAAAACAAAAAACAAAAAACAAAACACACACAACAGCACGTACAGTCGCCATTTTGTTTATGCGCTGCGCATGCGCACCAGACACCTTGCGCCACTTGACAAATGGGAATATAAAGTTCGATGTTGCTGTCACCTAATGACACCTGTAAAAAACACCAACTAAATCTACCTGCCATCCCACAGAACTGCATGACTTACTTATTGACTCGCCCTCGTAGATACTAAGATCAAATGAGACAACTTACATAATCGTAATCCAAAGTAGTATTTAGTATAACGCTGAACTGCACAAGCTTGTTGCCTGCGTTTGTTACATTGACATACACGCTGGGGTTTTCTGAAACCACTTGAAGGCCATCGCCACCTCTAAGTCCATTGGTAGTAATAACATGTCCAATTTGAGTATCTTCTGGGAGACTGAATACAATGCTGTTATTGTCCCAGGATAGTTGTCCTGTCGTTGATTGGAGGGACGCTGAAACAAAATAGACCACATGTTGTACAAATATGTCTACAATTTACTCCATGAATGTTACTACTTACTGGGACCACGCTAGTAGAGTGACAATATCGTTTATTTTCCACAAGAGGTGACATATCTGGCACTATGTTAATTGCATATCCTCTACAGGACGTCACAGCCAATTCCAACATTTCTTGGCTGTTTGTGATTTCTTGGCACGTTTACGTTCAGTAGTTTGCCATTAATTTCTGAACAACCGGCATTCATTCCATTTTATGGAGAAAAAAACAAAACGCAAGGCGATCTGCTGCCACATAAAAAGTCTCTTAAAAGTCGACAGGGTCGACTTCATTGCACCAGGTTTTATCCCATATAGCTCGGTCTCTTTCGCAGCGCGGAAAGCGTCGCACAAAGCACGAACTCCGTAGCTCTAGCGACGACCCACAGGAGTCTCCGAAAAATTTCACTCGTGAACCGAAGGACGCGGCCCGGAATCGAACCCACAACCTTCGGAGCCCGAGTCAAACGGCTTGATCCCTTCGCCACGGAGTGGCAGCAGTGCTTCAAAAGCGATTGGCGCCCGTAACATCATGGTTTAGGAGCAATTGTTCGACATACCAAGTTTAGGGTTCGAAATCAGCTGCAGACGATTTGGACGCAAGCCGCCTTGTGTTAATTTCGATGGTATGATGTCTAGCTATCAAAAATGGCAAACTGCTGTACGTAAACATTGCATTCATTCATTCATTCATCATGTGCCATGCCGATAAGTGTGGACGGTCATGATTCGCTATCTCACTCGATCCCCAGAGTCATGGATCAGCTCAGCGTTCTTTTCTCGACCATGCCACGTGGCCAAGCCATCCAGGTATTTACTTCTCTGCCTTTCCCTTATTCTCTTTCCCTTGATTTGCCAGTTGTCATGAAGTTCTCCAATTTATTTCTTTTCATAACGTTCCCAAAAGTCTACGTCTAATTTCCCTAATCAGTGTAGATTTTCATTTGTTTCTTGCAAGACTTGGTCATTATGTGTTCTAAATAACACGCGAAATGCAGTGTCTCTGGACACAACGTGACCACTGGCGACAATGTGTCTGCCGATTGAAGACGCCGGGAGCTTCCGGTGTGTCGGCTCCTCGCGGCTAGCCACTCCTGTGTGTTGTATCTTGTTGACCCATTGAGGTATGTGTTCTGACACCCGTTTGTTAAGCTGTCTCTCCGTTCGACCAATGTAAACGGCCTGGCATCTACATGTGAATTGGTAAATACAATTGTTTGTGGCGTACAGAGGAACAGGCTCTTTGACTGTTGGTGTAGGAATGGGTACGGTTTTACATCTAATGACTGGAGTTGCCGCACAGAATGTTCGACCTACTGCTGTAGTAAGCCGGTCTTGTAGACGTTGCATTACGTCATCCCCTCGAAAGGTTAGCTGGATGAATACCTTGAGTTTAGGGACTGTAGTTACGTCTGCTTTGGGTTTGGGCTGTTGGCAATGGCGCTTTATAAATCCTGTGGAGTACCCATTCAGGTTTAAGACATTCTTCAGAGTTTCAAATTCCTCTGTCAGTGTGTCCTGGGTGCATATCTTTCTAGCACGGTCAAACAAGGTCCGTACTAAGCCCCGTTTGTACTGGACAGGTGTGAAGCTCTGAAAATTTAGGTATTGGCCAGTCCATGTTTCTTTGCGATACACCGATCTTTGAATTGTGCCGTCTGCTCTACGTCTCATTAGAATATCTAGGAACGGTAACGCTTCGTTGTGTTCGTGTTCCATAGATAGAGAGATGTTTTTATGCGTCTTGTTCATTGTGGCCTGAAACGATGTTGCTTGTAGCTCGTCTGTGGTGATAATTAGTATATCGTCCACATAACGCCGGTAAAAGGCCAAGTTGTTGATGTCTGAGGATCTCTTTTCTTCTAAGTGTGCCATGAAGATGTCCGCTAGAATAGGACCAAGAGGACTCCCCATGGCCACTCCGTCAATTTGGCGGTATGACTTAGTTAGAAAATTGAATTGGATGTTGGCGGTACATAGTAGTAGTAGCCTCTCCAGAATAGGTGTTGGTATGCCTAATTTTAGTTGTTTGTCTTCAATGCGTTCCCTTATTATTTTCACTGTCTCCTCTAATGGAACGTTAGTGAATAGGGAGGCTATATCCATGGATGCCATGTGTTTGTTATTTATGTCCATAGTATCCAATAATTCCACCAGTTGGAATGTATCTCTGAGTATTTTTGGATCGAAGGACTGTCGTACTGGCTTTAACATTTCGGCTAACCATCTCGCCATTCGGTGTTGTGCAGAGTTAACCATGGACAGGATAGGTCTTAGCGGGATGCCGGGCTTGTGAAGTTTGGGTAGACCGTACATCTGAGGAGTGTGCGAGCCACGTGGTGTGAGCGTTTTTGCAGTGGCCTCACTGATGAGTCCCGCATTCACAAGTGACTGGATCTCTTTCCTCATTATAGCATCCAGGTCCTCCGACTTGTTTACTTTTTATCTATCCTGAATTTGGATTCATCTGACAATATTACATCCATTTTTCTCTGGTAATCTGACATGTCCATCAGTACTGTACCGCTCCCTTTGTCAGGTTTCAGTATGACGAGGGTTTTGTTAGCCTTTAACGCTTTTAAGCCAGTAAGGTGTTCGTTGGTCAGCGGACACGTCTGTTTAGAGGGTGTTGTGCGATACTGGTGTTCTAAATCTACCAGTTTGGTCTTCAGCCACCCGACCGACTCAGCAGAGGTAGGTGATAACTTGGAGACTTGATCGAACAACATTTCAAACTGTGCTTGCGACTCAACACGGTTAATGTGTTTAGGCTTTATGCATAATTTTAATCCGTATGCAAGGGCCTCTGTTTCAATGTTGTTGAGTACGTATGACGATAAGTTCCTCACATACTTCTCTGGGTTGTCTAGTACCGACGTTGTTACCTTTTCAGTGCTCAGTGATTTGTTGAGGCGAGCATTCTCTGCGATTTTCACCTTGTACACTGCTTCTGTGCAGAATTTAGTGAACTTCAAGTAGCCATACAAGCTCAATTCTTGGGTGACGTAGTAGGCAGAACTATGTGTTCGCTTCAAGTTGGCCAGCTTGGCCTGGGTTTCTTCTATCTGGTTTTTTGTCAGTCGTCTCATGTTTTTTCTTGTCGGACATATTCTGTCCGTCCTCAGAGATCTGAAATACCGGTGAGGAAATATCCCCGTCCTTAGGCATTCCTCGAGAAATCTCAATCGACAATCCTGTAGCGATATTTTACACTTCAGCTTGAGTAATCCATCTAATCGCTTCACAGTTGGTAATGGGAGGCGACGTTTGAGAAATTCAAGCACAGAAACAGTGTACAAGGTGAAAATCGCAGAGAATGCTCGCCTCAACAAATCACTGAGCACTGAAAAGGTAACAACGTCAGTACTAGACAACCCAGAGAAGTATGTGAGGAACTTATCGTCATACGTACTCAACAACATTGAAACAGAGGCCCTTGCATACGGATTAAAATTATGCATAAAGCCTAAACACATCAACCGTGTTGAGTCGCAAGCACAGTTTGAAATGTTGTTCGATCAAGTCTCCAAGTTATCACCTACCTCTGCTGAGTCGATCGGGTGGCTGAAGGCCAAACTGGTAGATTTAGAACACCAGTATCGCACAACACCCTCTAAACAGACGTGTCCGCTGACCAACGAACACCTTACTGCCTTAAAAGCGTTAAAGGCTAACAAAACCCTCGTCATACTGAAACCTGACAAAGGGAGCGGTACAGTACTGATGGACATGTCAGATTACCAGAGAAAAATGGATGTAATATTGTCAGATGAATCCAAATTCAGGATAGATAAAAAAGTAAACAAGTCGGAGGACCTGGATGCTATAATGAGGAAAGAGATCCAGTCACTTGTGAATGCGGTACTCATCAGTGAGGCCACTGCAAAAACGCTCACACCACGTGGCTCGCACACTCCTCAGATGTACGGTCTACCCAAACTTCACAAGCCCGGCATCCCGCTAAGACCTATCCTGTCCATGGTTAACTCTGCACAACACCGAATGGCGAGATGGTTAGCCGAAATGTTAAAGCCAGTACGACAGTCCTTCGATCCAAAAATACTCAGAGATACATTCCAACTGGTGGAATTATTGGATACTATGGACATAAATAACAAACACATGGCATCCATGGATATAGCCTCCCTATTCACTAACGTTCCATTAGAGGAGACAGTCAAAATAATAAGGGAACGCATTGAAGACAAACAACTAAAATTAGGCATACCAACACCTATTCTGGAGAGGCTACTACTACTATGTACCGCCAACATCCAATTCAATTTTCTAACTAAGTCATACCGCCAAATTGACGGAGTGGCCATGGGGAGTCCTCTTGGTCCTATTCTAGCGGACATCTTCATGGCACACTTAGAAGAAAAGAGATCCTCAGACATCAACAACTTGGCCTTTTACCGGCGTTATGTGGACGATATACTAATTATCACCACAGACGAGCTACAAGCAACATCGTTTCAGGCCACAATGAACAAGACGCATAAAAACATCTCTCTATCTATGGAACACGAACACAACGAAGCGTTACCGTTCCTAGATATTCTAATGAGACGTAGAGCAGACGGCACAATTCAAAGATCGGTGTATCGCAAAGAAACATGGACTGGCCAATACCTAAATTTTCAGAGCTTCATACCTGTCCAGTACAAACGGGGCTTAGTACGGACCTTGTTTGACCGTGCTAGAAAGATATGCACCCAGGACACACTGACAGAGGAATTTGAAACTCTGAAGAATGTCTTAAACCTGAATGGGTACTCCACAGGATTTATAAAGCGCCATTGCCAACAGCCCAAACCCAAAGCAGACGTAACTACAGTCCCTAAACTCAAGGTATTCATCCAGCTAACCTTTCGAGGGGATGACGTAATGCAACGTCTACAAGACCGGCTTACTACAGCAGTAGGTCGAACATTCTGTGCGGCAACTCCAGTCATTAGATGTAAAACCGTACCCATTCCTACACCAACAGTCAAAGAGCCTGTTCCTCTGTACGCCACAAACAATTGTATTTACCAATTCACATGTAGATGCCAGGCCGTTTACATTGGTCGAACGGAGAGACAGCTTAACAAACGGGTGTCAGAACACATACCTCAATGGGTCAACAAGATACAACACACAGGAGTGGCTAGCCGCGAGGAGCCGACACACCGGAAGCTCCCGGCGTCTTCAATCGGCAGACACATTGTCGCCAGTGGTCACGTTGTGTCCAGAGACACTGCATTTCGCGTGTTGTTTAGAACACAAAATACTCGCTTGTTAAAATTTGCAGAAGCAATTATCAACGCAAGCCAGAATTGTGTGAACAGAAAGACATGTTAGTCAGCTTAAAATTACCGTGGTAGATAAGTGACATTACTGTGCGAAATTGTGTATATTTCAACTTGAAGGATTTATCTAGTTAATTTCACGTAAGTTGTGTGATTTCTGCAGTATGTACCTGACGAGATGCAACGAAATATGCCAGGCAATAAATCGTGCAATCTATTGTTTGTGTCTTCGTTATTCAAATTCACTACGGGAAAACATTGTTTTGAACTTGGTCATTAGTTTTTCTGTATGTTCATGGTATTCTTTGCATTTTCCTCGGAAACTACATTTCCACAGCCATAAGATGGTTTTTCAGCTTGTGTGCTCATTGTCTATGCTTCACATTTATACAAAAGTACAGGTTCTATGTAGCGCCTTAACACTTATAGTGGGAGTCTCTGTGGCGAAGTGGCCAAGCCGTTTGACTCGTGCTCCGAAGGTCGTGGGTTCGATTCCGGGCCACGTCCTTCGGTTTACGAGTTAAATGTTTCGGAGACTCCTGTGGGTCGTCGCTAAAAGCTACGGAGTTCATGCTTTGTGCGACGCTTTCCGTGCTGCGGAAAGAGACCGAGCCATATGGGATAAAACCCGGTGCAATGAAGTCGACCCTGTCAACTTTTAAGCGACTTTTTTAAAAACACTTATAGTAAATCAGAAAAGCCAAAAATGCTGGGGTTGATGGGAACGTGAGCTCAGTATTTTGTCATTGCTTTCTGACGCCTCAAACCATCGAAATCAATGCAAAGCGGTTTGCTTCCAAGCACCCGCAGCAGATTTCGAATTCTCTTCTGGGTATGACGGGGAATTAGGAAACTGCCCGTCTCACTGTCCCCTATACCACAGCGCCGGTTTTCGATATGAGTATGTGTAGGGAAATTGAGGACTGATGTAAACTGCTAGAGTGCACGAAGGACTGGAGGTACATTATCTTTAGTCTTTAGTGTCTACCGTTAAAGCCGTTATATCTACTATGTAACATGTAAGTGTTATTGCCTGTTTTGTCTAACTTAAATATTCGAGTAACAGTTTGAATAAAATAATTAACACGGGATCGCTATGTACTTCACAGGGGGAATATTACGATTTGAATATGGACAATTCTGCATCTAGTTGAATGTCATATACAGCCTGGTGAAGCGAGGAAGCGTAAGCTCCCGCGATGGGCACTATGCATACATGTAATAAAAATATGTGTTATTTTTGCAATGTCTTGGTGCTCCCTTGTTATTCAGCGCTTCATACACTTCTAAATACGACACGAGCGTATGTGTACTTATACTATATGCAAACTAGTATAATTTACTTGAGCAACTGGACGAGAAGTGTGGTTTGTACGTGGTTTCTTTAACAATATGTTACAAGACCTAAATTATATGTCAAGGAGGTCTCCAAACAGGGGACAGAACTAGCAACAAATGAGTCAAAGTTAGGTTCAATCAACAACTCAAACCAATAGGTTAATATAAGAACTTGCTGGGACAGAACAAGTAAATGGCAAATCAGTGGG
This sequence comes from Cepaea nemoralis, assembly GCA_014155875.1. Classification (NCBI taxonomy): domain Eukaryota; kingdom Metazoa; phylum Mollusca; class Gastropoda; order Stylommatophora; family Helicidae; genus Cepaea; species Cepaea nemoralis. The sequence continues at coordinate 72,120 of JACEFZ010022254.1, read as the reverse complement.
TAAATATAACAACTTGCTGGGGCAGAACAAGTTAATGGCAAACCAGAAGGTTAATATAACAACTTGCTGGGACAGAACAAGTTAATGGCAAACCAGAAGGTTAATATAACAACTTGCTGGGACAGAACAAGTTAATGGCAAACCAGTAGGTTAATATTAATACTCAGTCTGGTTAGAATGAGGCAGCGAGGAGTGACGAGGGGATCTGGCCGACGCTCGACGCTCAGAGGAAAGGCGAGAAAGACATATAATCAGATTGCTACTGGAACTATTAGTGTTGGAACTCTTCGCTGGTTGCTGAGGATGGGGACGGAGCGCTTATGGGAATGTCCCGAATGCTGTGATGTCGGTTCCTAAATCAATCAATCAATCAATCAGTAGGTTAATATGACAACTTTGCTGGGGCAGGACAAGTTAATGGCAAACCAGTAGGTTAATATTAGAATTTGCTGGGACAGAACATGTTAATGGCAAACCAGTGTGTTAATATAACGACTTGCTGGAACAAAACAAGTTAATGGCAAACCAGTGTGTTATTATAACAATTTGCTGGGACAGAACATGTTAATGGCAAACCAGTGTGTTAATATAACGACTTACTGGAACAAAACAAGTTAATGGCAAACCAGTAGTTAATATAACAACTTTCTGGAACAGAACAAGTTAACGGCAAACCAGTGTGGCAATATAACAACTTACTGGGACAGAGCATGTTAATGACAAACCAGTGGATTAATATAAGAACTTGCTGTAACAGAACAAGTTAATCGTTACTAAACGTAATTGAAATCTACTTGCTCCCAAATCAGTTAAAGCGTATACTTACATATCAATAGGATACACACGAATGGTAGCACTGGACGATGCGTATCCGTGGACACGGCCATGTTTACACCTAGACCTGAATATAACAGAAGAACTATTAAACAGTATCAATGCGCGATGATGACATACAATATCAGATCTCTTGCCGAATCTGTGTTCAGGAAATTATAATACACAATTTTTGTTTGCGCTCGCTCGCTTTGAACTCAAGCGTAGTCCATACACACTACATCCAGTAGTTGAGTTTAAAGTTAGTTGCATATTCTTTACAGGAAGTTTGCAGTCAACAACAGCATACTTTGCTGTTGTTGATGTCTTGGCAAGTTTACGTTCAGTTGTTTGCCATTGCTTTCTAGACGACCGGCACCCATACCATTTCGTAAAAAAAACAACCCAGTGCAACGTTGTTTGCTGCCAAATCGCGCGCAGCTGTGTTTCGAACTCGGGTATACGGGATTACGAACCGTGTCCGTCAGCCCTTCGCCACGGAGTGCGGCACTACTAGTCCGTGTGGAGTAGCTTTCCCGTCACGTCTTCCGGAACTTCAACCCACTCTTTTTCACTATTGATGGTTCTCCAGATCACACACTTGACGCATAGATATTTCTGCCTGTGCCATCCAGGACCTGCCTCGTCTTAGTCTATAACCCTTAGCCATATCCATGGCTTCGTGCAGGATCTGCAGCAACTCTCAAGTACCATTTGGCCTGAAAGACCCTATGCCTATCCGTCATTGTTGGTAGCGCCAGGATATGCCTCATGCATATACTTGGTGTGTCCTTTGTGCACCCCAGGATTACCCGCTTGGCAGCATTCTGTATGCGCTCCAACCTTTCAAGCTGGCTCTTTGATACTGTCAGCAGCCCCAAAACCATACTCAATGAGAGAAATTATTAACTGATGATAGTTAGTTAGTTAGTTAGTCGCGGTTCCAACTTCACGGCAACGGGTCGTCCCCATATTGCTCCGTTCCTGTGCCAGTGAATATCACAAAATGTTCCTCACTGCCCCATGTGAACAATGGAATAGACTGGAGTGTCGGCAAGCCAACAGCCCGCACAGGTACACTGTGCATAATGCCGCCGCCAGAATGCCAACACAAAAGTCCTCCACGAAAAATACAGTTCATCGTCGATGAAAACGGCAGTCACCAGAAAGACTTCATTTACCGGGGTTTTATCCCATATGGCTCAGTTTTTTTCTGCAGGGCTGATGAAAGAGCCTGTACAGCATCCTCTGATGTACCCCGGTTGCTGCCATAGCCCTGAATGCATTAAGGCCCCTACCGGCCTCCACCACCAAAGCCTCAACATGATCCTTAAAAGACAAACACCTGTCAAAGGTGATAACCAAGTACTTCAATGTACTCTCTCTACTAAGAGGACATCCATTCAACATAATACCTGGGATATCTGCCTTGACGATCCGGTTATCCAGGGAGTACCACAGAACCGATGCCTTGTCTGGGTTTATAACGGCCCATGTGTCCCTGCACCATTCTACCACCCTGTTTACTGCCACCTTTAAGTCTTCCGCCAAACTGGCCCTGTCTCTGCCCCGCACACCCACAGTCTTACTCTCTTGTCATGAATCCATATGATTCAGTGGCTAGATATAATAAAGACGATTGGAATAGTATTTGAGATGCAGTTCTTGACTCAGGCGATGTCCTGTACTGATAGTCACGTTTTCTGTACTTCCTATAGAATGTTACTAGCGGTATTTTATTTTTACTCTCCCCGAAACGTTGCTGATACTGCGCTTAAATGCATTGTCCTGCCAGATGTTCCACCTCACACCCAGTCGAATCCCGAAGGATTAGATAGCTTCTCGCTGTGTTTACCCAATCTTATCGTGTTCGTTGCCCAGACAACAGGATAACACCTGGATAACTGTAAATCTTATTAAACTCTCAACGTTTAACGACAACAAATGTTGAGGGTGTACATATTCTCATTTAACTCCCGGCGTTTGGCACTGAAATATTTAGAAACAGTTGTCAATTGATACACATGTGTTTTGGAGTATATATATATAGTACCTAAACAGACATTAGAAGGGATTTAGAGACATTAATAGCACGGTAAATATATTGAGGGAATAACCAGAAGAGCTTGACTTGAGACAGCAGAGGGCCAAATTTTACACACAAAGATATAAGGCAGAAGAGGAAGAAGAAGAAAAAGGAGGAAAAGAAAGAAAGAAAGAAAGAAAGAAAGAATGAATGAAAGAAAGAAAGAAAGAAAGAAAGAAAGAAAGAAAGAAGAAGAAGAAGAAGAAGAAGAAGAAGAAGAAGAAGATCTGGAAAAGTTAAGGCTTCTGTGAAGTTAACCAGGTTCATAGACTGTGTACTACCGATATCGGAATGTAGAGGTGCCAATTAGATCAACCCAGTCTCATAGGCTTGGTAACAGGGATGTGGAAAAGCAATACAGTGTGGGGTCAACCAAACCTCATTTATTGGCATATGAGAAATCTTGATATTGTGTACCCACGGGAAACAATGGGTTTCTCTTATATGCTTCCCTTCCACGATTTCTCACAATATATCTTTCAACAAGTGAGTCTCTTTATGCGGGCGAGGTACCTTAATTTGTCCCTCTTGATCTCACTCATAACTATTTTCTTCGATGCTATGTTTTGTAATGCTATTTTATGTACTTTCTTCCACTGAAATTCATTTTCCTGCATTTAGTCTATATAACATAATGTCTAGAGCTGAAAAATATACATTGACCTTGTTTATTGTCAACACGTACGAGCGATGACACAGGAGTAAAAAAAAAAAACCCACACACACACACACACACACACACGCACGTACGCACACACGCACGCACACACACACACACACACACACACACACACACACACAAATATATATATATATTCAGTCGAGACATGGTTGTTGGTGTCGTTGTTTGGTACATCCATTTAGCGTGGTGTCTATGTGTGGCAGACAATAACTGAGTTGATAATGTCTCATCAAAAGATTCACTCGAACTTGGTATCGAAAATGTCGGCCATACTTGAAGACTACATCACAGAAGAACAGCGTGCTGTTGTGAGATTAGTTTGGTAGGTAATTAGAGAAACTACAGCCACGGATATTCATAATAAAATGTTGCCTGTCTACGATGGCGAGTTCTCTTTCGGACTTCCATAAATTGTTAATGAAGACCGATCTGGTCACCCAGCATAGATTGCGAAAGAAGCAAATGTGCGGTGTGTCGAGGCATGTATTCAAGCTGACAGGCAAGTATTAACAAACAACGGTGCAACTGCAGAAGGATGTAGTCTTGGTTTACCCTACAGCACAATAAATGATGTGCTGAGCTTTTTTTTTCAGTGTGCTCACGCTGGGTGCACAGACAATTGACTAAAGAACACAAGATGAACCGAATAAGCCAGTGTTTGTCAGAACATCTCGCGTAGTGTGCCAGAGATCTGGAAAGGTTAAGGTGATTGTGAAGTTAACCCGATCTCTTGAATTTCAGCCAAGAAATACAACATCCCTGCAGTCCCTGTCTGAGATGGAACTACCATTACGTCTGCCCTTATTTAATAAAGTCACATAATCATCATCATCATCATCATGATCATCATGGTCATCATCATGACATCCGTAAAGCAGAAGTGGAGAGGAATAATTTGCGCTTCAGCACCCGATGGGCGGTACTGGATGGTGTAATTGCGTGTGAATGTACAATGTCTTTGATGTCGTCAATCCATTTTCTTCTTGGGTGTCCTCTTGGTCTCATCGCAGATTATCTTTGATGTAGGGACGCTGGTGGTTGATGGTGTCGCATTCTAACAACATGGCCAAACCACTTGATCTTCTGTCTTTGAATAAATGTGGCACAAGGTGTTGATCCACTGTCTGCTTAATAACAGCATTTCTTACTCAATAAACATCAATTGCTTTAATTATCTTACCTACTACTATAATACGGGAAGCAAGTATAAACCAGTACACACAAACATAAACGCATGCACACACACAATCGTGCACGCACATATATACATACAAACAAAAACAAACATACCTACCCACCTACCTACCTATCTACCTACAGGCATACATACATACATTACATGCATACATTATATACATACAAACACACACACGCGTACACACATACACACACATACATACATACACACACATACATAAATACACACACACACACACACACACACAAACACACACACAAACATACATACATACATACATATATACATACATACATACATACATACATACATACATACATACATACATACATACATACACACACACAGATAGACAGACAGACAGACAGACAGACAGACATACATACATACACACACACACACACAAACAGACAGACAGACATACATACAGACATACATACATACATACATACATACATACATACATACATACATACATACATACATACATACATACATACATACATACATACATACAAGTATACAATCATTATCAGACAATATCCAAGTATACAATCATTATCAGACAATATCCAAGTATAGAATCATTATCAGACAATATACTAGTATACAATCATTATCAGACAATATACAAATATACAATCATTATCAGACAATATCCAAGTATGTAATCATTATCAGACAATATACAAGTATACAATCATTATCAGACAATATCCAAGTATACAGTCACTATCAGACAATATACAAGTATACAATCATTATCAGACAATATCCAAGTATAATATCATTATCAGACAATATACAAGTATACAGTTACTATCAGACAATATTGCATTGGCACCTTGCCGTCTTGACAGACGATAGTTTGTGCTTTAAAAAGGCATAATAACTTTTAACTATGGCGGTAGCGAGTGTGACTGATAAGGCCAATTTGCGCTGTAAATGTCCGTTCACAGTGGGTGCATGTGAACACGTGGTCATTTCCACCATCATGCACCATCTTACGTCTCAAACGCTTGGTGTGTGACTTTTCTGCAATAATTTTCTCCTTTGACTTTATTCCATTTCTGATATTTGCCCTCCATGCAACACGTTCAGCGGCGACTTGCTCCCAATGTGCATTATCAATGCCTGTATCAATCATGTCCCGCTTACACACATCTTTGTATCGTAGTAGAGGCCGACCCTGAGATCTCTTACCCATCTGTAATTCACCAAAAAAGATATCCTTTGGTATTCTACCATCATCCATCCTCCTAAGATGTCCTATCCATCTAAGTCTACGAAGACTGAGCATGGAATAAACTGTCACACAACCTGATCTTTCCAATACTTCAGTATTTGTGATTTTGTCTTGCCACTTAATACCAAGAATTCTTCGCAGACACCGCATATGAAAGCTGTTTAAATTGTTCTCTTGGTGTGAGTAAGTTGTCCAGGTTTCACTGCCATAGAGAAGAGTACTAAGGACACAGGCTTGATAGACAAGGGCTTTTGTTTTGGCAGTAAGCTTCCTGTTCTCCCAGACTCTTTTTCTTAACCTGTTCATTGTTGTTGATCTAGGGATAATTTGCTATTTACCACTGATCCTAGATATGTAAAATGGTCTACTATCTCTAGTTCTGCGTCGTCAATAAAGATTGATGGTACCCCATGTGCACCTTGTGAGATAATCTGTGTCTTCTTTTTGCTAATTGTTAAACCAAATTCAGAACAAGCATTGGAGAATGCAGATAGTAGACATTGCAATTCTTCCTCAGAGTGGATCGTAACTGCAGCATCATCTGCAAAAAGCAACTGTCTGATCAGTACCCTCCTAATTTTGGTCTTAGCCTTCAATCTCTGAGCATTGTAGAGGCCGCCATCTGAGCGTGAGTGAATGTATATACCACCATCCTGATCACGAAATGCATATTTCAGTAGAAGTGAAAAGTATATTCCAAAGAGGGTGGGAGCTAGTACACAACCTTGCTTAACTCCACTCTTGATTTCAAACTCTTCAGTAGTTGAGCCATCAAACTTGATTATACCCTTCATGCCTGTGTGGAACGATTCCTCAATGGACAGAAGAGTTGGTGGGCAGCCAATCTTCTTTAGTGCCTTGAACAGACCCTCACGACTGACCAAATCAAATACCTTTGTGAGGTCGATGAAGGCAATAAACAGTGGTTGATTCTGTTCACGACATTTTTCTTGCATTTGTCGCAATGAGAATATCATATCAGTGGTAGACCGGTTCTGTCGAAAGCCACACTGTGATTCGGGGTAGACTTTATCTCCTAGGACTTGAAGTCTGCGCAGAACAATTCTGGCAAATACTTTTCCAACAATACACAGAAGTGAGATACCCCTATAGTTGTTGCAGTCGCTCCGATCGCCCTTGTTCTTGCACAGTGGTATGATGCTTGAATCTTTGAAATCCTGTGGGATTTGTCCTTCACGCCAGCATAGCTCTATTAGCTGGTGGATCTGTATAGTGAGTGTGTCTTGCCCACTCCTGATAACCTCTATTGGAATCCCATCCTTACCTGGAGCCTTGCCAGATGCAAGTTCATTTATAGCACACTTAACTTCTGTTATGGTGGGAAGTGTGTCCAGATGGTCAAAAGTTGGCAGAGCCTCTATGGCGTTGAGGGCATCATCCGCTAGTTTGGTCTCACTTGAGTAAAGCTCCAAATAGTGCTCTACCCATCTGTCCATCTGCTGTTTCTTATCAGTGATGATTTCTCCAGTCAAGGTTTTCAATGGTGCACTTCTTTTGATCACTGGACCACAGGCTTTCTTTATTCCGTCATACATGCTTCTTATGTCTCCCTTATCACTTGCGATTTGAATGGACTCGCATAACTTGATCCAATAATCATTTGCACACTGCCTGGCAGCCTTTTTCACATCCTTCCTAGCTTGCTTTAGCTCACTCAGAGTGTTACGCGTTGGTCTTTCCTTGTTTCTTAAGAGAGCTTTCTTCTTCTTATCAATCAAGGGCTGCAGAGTCTCGCTGTTGGCCGCAAACCAGTCCTGCCTCTTATGATCCACAGTGCCGTAAACCCCTACGGCAGTTTTATAAAGAGTTTCCTTAATTTGACCCACTTTTCATTTACTGTACAATTTTCTGGTGTATCAGTGAAAGCGTCTTCTAGTTGCTGTTGAAACTGAAAGCACTTTTCAGGATCATGAGTGTTAATAATATTAATCCTGGGGGTAGATTTGTGTTTAGCTGTGTAGATTCTCTTTGGTCTCAGTCTAACCCTTGCAACAACCAAAGAATGATCCGTATCACAGTCAGCACTGTGGTAACTACGAGTCAATGATATATGGTTCATATGTTGTCTCCGTGTGATGATGAAGTCCAGCTGGTGCCAATGGCCGGATCTTGGATGTTTCCATGTGACCTTATGCATCTCTTTTGTTTTAAAAAAAGAGTTTGTAATACATAGGTCATTACTGGTGCAATGCTCCAGCAGCCTTTGCCCATTTTCATTCATGCGACCGATGTTGTATTTTCCAAAGCACACTGGCCATGAACTCGAGTCCTTGCCCACACAAGCATTGAAATAACCGAGCATATAAATGTAGTAAGATTTTAGAACTGCCTTGATCACGGAGTCTAACTCCTCATAGAACGAATCCTTCACATCATCAGAGGAATCGAGTGTCGGTGCATATGCAGTAATAATGGTGGCAAACCCACAAGAGGTTGCCAAGCGCAGGGATAATAGTCTTTCATTTCCTCCTGCTGGAATTTCAATCATTCCCAGTAGCGAATTCTTCACTGCAAAGCCCACACCGTGTTGCCTTTTTTCTGCCTGCCCTCTACCCTTCCCGAAAAAGGTGTAGTTGTTTTCCCTGAGTGACCCTTCCTCAGCGAGGCGAGTCTCCTGCAGGCCAGCAATATCAATGTTAAGACGATTGAGTTCGGCATCAATCACAGCCGTTTTTCTCACATCGTCAATATTTGTCAAGTCAGTGGAAAATCATGGACACATGGTTCTCACGTTCCAGGTTGCAAGCCGTAGCTTGAGGTTTCTATTTTTATTTTTGTTTGTACCTGGTGCATTGGTTTTACAGCCTGCGATTCAGATTTTGTCCTAGCCCCAAGCACCCATTGAAGCAGGCAGGCTGTGGCGGATCAGCACCCAATTGGCTGGGGGCTGCCCAGCTTGAGGCGGGCGGTAGCTGATCAGTGACACCTATAGGTGTCTCCCACCGTCAGAGGCAACGCGTGGCGCCCCATGTCTACGCCAACTGACAAGGACTTATAACCCGTAACAGTTGCCTCTCGCTTTGATTCCGAGACCAGTTAAGACCAGGGATGGAGTTATTGCCTCTCCATAGCACAAAGCCTGGGCTAAAATATAGAGATCATGTGTTGCCCATGCAGCATGATCCCTCTCTCGGCCTGCCTAGTTCACTCCAGAGGAAAGGTAACACCCCTACATCTGGAACAAGACAAGCTGCAGAAGCTGCCGGATCAGCAAAGCAATGCTCTAACTGTCCGCCTGTCGGAGCTTCGATCCTAGACCAGTCGCCAACCAAGGCTTAGGGCCTGGTCTGCCCTGCCATGACAATTTTGTCTTTAGCTTGCATTTCCTCGCACCAGGGTAAGGCTTGTACTCTCCCAATTGCGCTCTTCCGCCCGAAGCCGTTGGCACAATCTGGGGTGTCGGGTTTGGTAAGCGCCGCCCAACGTTCGGCGCTAACAGAAACCAGGTAGTACCGTCTACTGTTATACGGTAGCTCAGTCATATCTGACTAAGACCTGACTGGCAGACAATATACAAGTATACAATCACTATCACAATATACAAGTATACAAACACTATCAAACAATATACAAGTATACAATCACTATCACAATATACAAGTATACAATCACTATCACAATATACAAGTATACAATCACTATCACAATATACAAGTATACAATCACTATCAGACAATATACAAGTATACAATCACTATTACAATATACAAGTATACAATCACTATCACAATATACAAGTATACAGTCACTATCAGACAATATCAATCAATCAATCAATCATGTGCCATGCCGGAAAGCGTGGGCGGTCATGACTCGCCATTTCACTCGATCACCAGTGTCGTGGATCAGCTCAGTGTTCCTGTCTCGTCCATGCCATGTGGCCAAGCCATCCAGGTATTTTCCTCTCGGTCTTCCTCTTGGTCTGTTCCCTTCGATCTTGCCAGTTGTCACTAAGTTCTCCAATCCATTTCTTCTCATAACATGTCCAAAAAAGTTTGACTGTCTACATCTAATTTCTTTAATCAGTTTACGATGTTCATTTGTCTCCTGTAGTACTTGGTCATTGGTTTTTCTGTCTGTCCATGGTATTCTTTGCATTTTCCTCAGAAACCACATTTCTGCAGCCATCAGATGCTTTTCAGCTTGACTGCTCATTGTCAAAGTTTTCACATCCATACAAAAGAACAGGCTCTATGTATCCCCTCAACACTCTTTTTCTCGTTTCAGTTGACATCGTTTTATTGGTCAGAATGTTTTTCATCTTGCTAAAGGCTACTTTCGCCATGGCGATTCTTGTTCTAATCCCTTCAAGGCATCTCCCATCAGATTTTATGACTCTGATGACAATATACTCAGACAATATACAAGTATACAATCACTATCACAATATACAAGTATACAATCACTATCACAATATACGTGTATACAATCACTATCACAATATACAAGTATACAATCACTATCACAATATACGAGTATACAATCACTATCAGACACTATGCACGTATACAATCACTGTCAGACAATACTCAAGTATATAATCTCAACAAGACATTGTACGAGTATACAATCACAATAAGACAATATACGAGTATAAAATATCACTATCACAATATGCATGTGTACAATCACTGTCAGACATTATACAATCACTATTAGACAATATGCAAGTATACAATCACTATATGTTTCGTTTTGCATATCCTTTACAAGACATCGCTGTCAACATCAGCATCTTTCAGCTGATTGTTGATTTCTTGGCAAGATTACGCTCAGTTGTTCGCCATTGCTTTCTGAGCGACCGGCTCCATACTATCATAAGTCACTGGCGCGACTTGAACCGCTTCCAATTCTCGCGCGCTCACGTCAACCACGAGAGTATTCGGGGTTACGGAGAAAGCTACTAACCTCTCGACCAGGGAGACCGGCAATCACTATATGACAATATGCAATTATACAATCACTATGTGACAAGTATTGCAATATGATCTTCGTTTTATCGACGGCGTACGTGATGTTCTTTATGGCAATAATAACACTGACTACAAACTAATATAGAAGCCATATCTACCTGAAGCTACAGCTCATGGAAGATACGTGCACACGGAAGTAAGTCGGTGCTGGCTGTCCAGTCTCAGAGATGACACAACTATGAACAACTGCGTTTTGAACTGTACGGCTGGCCTAGAAAGAAGAAAATATTAACTGTTCATTAGATAGCCTTATCAGTGGCGACATACTTTAAGGTATGCATTATCTGATAATGACAATGCTAGGAAACGACAAAGAGATTACACAAATGCGACCCTCCCATCACACACCAACAACACGCGTTAAATAACTAGGGATTACTCAGATTTGGGTGATCAGCACTGAAAACGATATCGTGCTTTAAATGTTGTAAAGTAAATTATGACTTTCCATGTTGAGGCATAGGGAATATATGGTTAGTTAGTTGCATATCCTTTACAGGACGTCTCAGTCATATTTTGACTGTTTGTGATTTCGTGGCAAGATTACATTCAGTAGTTTGCCATTGCTTTCTGAATAATCGACACACACACACCATTGTATGAAAACCAACACAAGGCTGCCAAATCCACTGCAGCTGTGGGTATATTGTGATACACACTTAATTTTAGACCGTTCCGCACTCTACGGGTTGTGTGGTTAATATTAAGCCGACCGACTTTACTTCCCATACAATTCGCTCGTACCCATTTTAGACTGGACCGACCAGGTCAATGTAGATGAAAATCACTGCGGATTCAGATACGTGTCCATAGGGCCGACAGGAAAGCATACTAGCAACTGAGCTACTGCGACTGAGGGTTAAATTTGGAGTCAGTCAGAAATACTGTTTTACATTAACTCATGATGTTATACAGGGTGTATTTTTAATGACTGTGGGGGTTTTGAAAATATTGCCGTTCCAAGTTTTGTATTCACCTTCTGTGGAGTTCATGAAACATAAAACGTAAATACAAAACTTGCAACGGCAATATTTTCAAACACCCCACAGTCATTAAAAATACACCCTGTAATTGCATTACTGAGTCACTGACTTAAACACTAATCTACTAACCTATAAAGTAATATGTTTGATTCAGTAATTAACATTTTGTATCAAGTGACTTCCTTGTGTGTTGATGAAATGTTTTACTTCTAAAAGCTCAAATTTCTATACTTTTAAGCCTATGGTTTGCGTTAATTATTTCTGCTTTTCTTGTTAATTAAATCTTTTAACCCAGAAGTTAAGTAATTCTGACGTGTACATGATGTGTTTTGTTTTGCGTATCCTTTACAGGACATCGCTGTCAACATCAGCATCTTTCAGCTGATTGTTGATTTCTTGGCAAGATTACGCACAGTAGTTTGCCATTGCTTTCTGAGCATTCATTCATTCATTCATTCAGTAGCATGTCCTTTGCAGAACCTCGCTCCCATAACAACCTTCCGGAAAACTTCTCGATCGCAAGCAAGATGTCCCGCGTCTGATACACCCATCTGGAGATCATCCGCCACATCCTGGACCCATCTTCTCTTTGGCCTTCCTCTTCCTCTCTTCCCAGGCATATACCCTTCCATTATTGTTCTCTCCAAACTGTTGTGACGTTTCAAGTGACCAAAATACTTCAATTTTCTTTGTTTTATCGTCTTTAATAGCCATCCCTCCTCAATATTCAACTCTTGAAGTATGGATGCATTTGTTCTTTTCTTTACCCGCTTTCTGAGCGGCCGGCTCAATATCCCGCAAGTCACCAGCGCGGGTAGAACCGCTTCCAATTCTCGCGCGCTGCGAGACCCTGCGTGGATAAACGGGATTACGGAGAAAAATCGTGTAACCTCTCGGCCAGAGAGACCGGCTCTGACGTGTACACTTGGTTCAAAAATAATAATTTGTTATTCGATGAGAGTTAATTTCTCTAAAGATATCATAATTATGAAGTAGCTTCTTTCACGATATTTTAATTACTCTTTCTATCAGTCCAGGCCTTTCTCATCATTCTTCCACAAAACCACATCTCCGCAGCTTTCACACAATCCCTCCCTTGTCTGCTAATTCTCCATGATTGTGTTCTGTACATCAAGACTGCTGCAGTATAGTTCTTAAGAACGATTGTCACTGTCAACGTCCTAAAGACCTAGGGAATGAAACTCGGGTTCAGACAGGCAACAAACTCCATACTGTATATTGATAATCTAATTTATTATCATTAATCTGGCGAAGAATGGTTTCGCAGTTAATCACAATATCACAGGAGTTAGTTGGTACATCAACAAATCAATCATACATATGACTATCACAGCATAAGTCTATCAAACTATCTCATTAATCAAACACTCTCAAGTTTCTGTGTATCTCGTCCCCCTAAGCTAAACCCTGCTTCTTGTCCGCTGTCCAGTATTCGTCTGCCAGTAGTATATAGGTACAAAAGCACCTCCTTTTTTGAGGAGGAGGACTATATAAATCAACCATTTATCGTTTTCCCACCTCAATTTGAAATCTATTTTTAGCATTTATCGATTTTCCCCCTCAAAGGGCGATAACTCCTGGTATGATTATTTTAAGTGGGCGGGGTCAAGTGACTCATCAGAGTGGGTGTGGTCAAGAGGTGGTCAAGTAGTGGTCTAGAGATGGTCAAGTAGATGTCAAGTGACCCTTTAAATTGTAGAGGAAGGTATGTGTAGTGATATGGTGATGATCAAGAGATGATCAAGAGGTGGTCAAGCGGTGGTCAAGTGTGGTCAAGTGGTCAAGTAGTGGTTAAGTGACGAAATTTTAGTGGAAAGTAGTTGTATGATATGGTGATGATCGTGAGGTGGATAATTAGTGGTCAAGCAGTGGTCAACAGCGGTGCAAGTGGTCGAGTGACCACTTAAATTGTCGGGGAAAGTATGTGTAGTGACATGGTAGTGGTTAAAAGTGATCGATGACATGGTCAAGAGGTGGTCAAGCAGTGGTCAAGTAGTGGTCAAGTGGTCGAGTGACCGGTTTTTAAAAAATTTGTCGGGGGGGGGAAAAAGGGGGGAAAATTGTAGTTAAAACGGGGGGGGGGGGGGAGGGGGGATTAAAAGTGGAAGCCATCAGATGCTTTTCAGCTTGACTGCTCATTGTCAAAGTTTTCACATCCATACAAAAGAACAGGCTCTATGTATCCCCTCAACACTCTTTTTCTCGTTTCAGTTGACATCGTTTTATTGGTCAGAATGTTTTTCATCTTGCTAAAGGCTACTTTCGCCATGGCGATTCTTGTTCTAATCCCTTCAAGGCATCTCCCATCAGATTTTATGACTCTGATGACAATATACTCAGACAATATACAAGTATACAATCACTATCACAATATACACAGTATACAATCACTATCACAATATACGTGTATACAATCACTATCACAATATACAAGTAACAATCACTATCACAATATACGAGTATACAATCACTATCAGACACTATGCACGTATACAATCACTGTCAGACAATACTCAAGTATATAATCTCAACAAGACATTGTACGAGTATACAATCACAATAAGACAATATACGAGTATAAAATATCACTATCACAATATGCATGTGTACAATCACTGTCAGACATTATACAATCACTATTAGACAATATGCAAGTATACAATCACTATATGTTTCGTTTTGCATATCCTTTACAGGAAATCGCTGTCAAACATCAGCATCTTTCAGCTGATTGTTGATTTCTTGGCAAGATTACGCTCAGTAGTTTTGCCATTGCTTTCTGAGCGACCGGCTCCATACTATCATAAGTCACTGGCGCGACTCGAATCCGCTTCCAATTCTCGTGTCGCTCACGTCAACCACGAGAGTATTCGGGGTTACGGAGAAGGCTGCTAACTTCTTAGCCAATGGAGACCGACAATCACTATATGACAATATGCAATTATACAATCACTATGTGACAAGTATTGCAATATGATCTTCGTTTTATCGACGGCGTACGTGATGTTCTTTATGGCAATAATAACACTGACTACAAACTAATATAGAAGCCATATCTACCTGAAGCTACAGCTCATGGAAGATACGTGCACACGGAAGTAAGTCGGGCTGGCTGTCCAGTCTCAGAGATGACACAACTATGAAACAACTGCGTTTTGAACTGTACGGCTGGCCTAGAAAGAAGAAAATATTAACTGTTCATTAGATAGCCTTATCAGTGGCGACATACTTTAAGGTATGCATTATCTGATAATGACAATGCTAGGAAACGACAAAGAGATTACACAAATGCGACCCTCCCCATCACACACCAACAACACGCGTTAAATAACTAGGTATTACTCAGATTGGGTGATCAGCACTGAAAACGATATCGTGCTTTAAATGTTGTAAAGTAAATTATGACTTCCATGTTGAGGCATAGGGAATATATGGTTAGTTAGTTGCATATCCTTTACAGGACGTCTCAGTCATATTTTGACTGTTTGTGATTTCGTGGCAAGATTACATTCAGTAGTTTGCCATTGCTTTCTGAATAATCGACACACACACACCATTGTATGAAAACCAACACAAGGCTGCCAAATCCACTGCAGCTGTGGGTATATTGTGATACACACTTAATTTTAGACCGTTCCGCACTCTACGGGTTGTGTGGTTAATATTAAGCCGACCGACTTTACTTCCCATACAATTCGCTCGTACCCATTTTAGACTGGACCGACCAGGTCAATGTAGATGAAAATCACTGCGGATTCAGATACGTGTCCATAGGGCCGACAGGAAAGCATACTAGCAACTGAGCTACTGCGACTGAGGGTTAAATTTGGAGTCAGTCAGAAATACTGTTTTACATTAACTCATGATGTTATACAGGGTGTATTTTTAATGACTGTGGGGGTTTTGAAAATATTGCCGTTCCCAAGTTTTGTATTCACCTTCTGTGGAGTTCATGCAACATAAAACGTAAATACAAAACTTTGCAACGGCAATATTTTCAAACACCCCACAGTCATTAAAAATACACCCTGTAATTGCATTACTGAGTCACTGACTTAAACATATCTACTAACCTATAAAGTAATATGTTTGATTCAGTAATTAACATTTTGTATCAAGTGACTTCCTTGTGTGTTGATGAAATGTTTTACTTCTAAAAGCTCAAATTTCTATACTTTTAAGCCTATGGTTTGCGTTAATTATTTCTGCTTTTCTTGTTAATTAATCATTTTAACCCAGAAGGTTAAGTAATTCTGACGTGTACATGATGTGTTTGTTTTTGCGTATCCTTTACAGGACATCGCTGTCAACATCAGCATCTTTCAGCTGATTGTTGATTTCTTGGCAAGATTACGCACAGTAGTTTGCCATTGCTTTCTGAGGCATTCATTCATTCATTCATTCAGTAGCATGTCCTTTGCAGAACCTCGCTCCCATAACAACCTTCCGGAAAACTTCTCGATCGCAAGCAAGATGTCCCGCGTCTGATACACCCATCGGAGATCATCCGCCACATCCTGGACCCCATCTTCTCTTTGGCCTTCCTCTTCCTCTCTTCCCAGGCATATACCCTTCCATTATTGTTCTCTCCAAACTGTTGGTGACGTTTCAACGTGACCAAAATACTTCAATTTTCTTTGTCTTTATCGTCTTTAATAGCCATCCCTCCTCAATATTCAACTCTTGAAGTATGGATGCATTTGTTCTTTTCTTTACCCGCTTTCTGAGCGGCCGGCTCAATATCCGCAAGTCACCAGCGCGGGTAGAACCGCTTCCAATTCTCGCGCGCTGCGAGACCCTGCGTGGATAAACGGGATTACGGAGAAAATCGTGTAACCTCTCGGCCAGAGAGACCGGCTCTGACGTGTACACTGGTTCAAAAATAATAATTTGTATTCGATGAGAGTTAATTTCTCTAAAGTATCATAATTATGAAGTAGCTTCTTTCACGATATTTTAATTACTCTTTCTATCAGTCCAGGCCTTTCTCATCATTCTTCCACAAAACCACATCTCCGCAGCTTTACACAATCCCTCCCTTGTCTGCTAATTCTCCATGATTGTGTTCTGTACATCAAGACTGCTGCAGTATAGTTCTTAAGAACGATTGGTCACTGTCAACGTCCTAAAGACCTAGGGAATGAAACTCGGGTTCAGACAGGCAACAAACTCCATACTGTATATTGATAATCTAATTTATTATCATTAATCTGGCGAAGAATGGTTTCGCAGTTAATCACAATATCACAGGAGTTAGTTGGTACATCAACAAATCAATCATACATATGACTATCACAGCATAAGTCTATCAAACTATCTCATTAATCAAACACTCTCAAGTTTCTGTGTATCTCGTCCCCCTAAGCTAAAACCCTGCTTCTTGTCCGCTGTCCAGTATTCGTCTGCCAGTAGTATATAGGTACAAAAGCACCTCCTTTTTTGAGGAGGAGGAGGACTATATAAATCAACCATTTATCGATTTCCCACCTCAATTTGAAATCTATTTTTAGCATTTATCGATTTTCCTCCTCAAAGGGCGATAACTCCTGGTATGATTATTTTAAGTGGGCGGGGTCAAGTGACTCATCAGAGTGGGTGTGGTCAAGAGGTGGTCAAGTAGTGGTCTAGAGAGGGTCAAGTAGGAGTCAAGTGACCCTTTAAATTGTAGAGGAAGGTATGTGTAGTGATATGGTGATGATCAAGAGATGATCAAGAGGTGGTCAAGCGGTGGTCAAGTGGTGGTCAAGTGGTCAAGTAGTGGTCAAGTGACGAAATTTTAGTGGAAAGTAGTTGTAATGATATGGTGATGATCGTGAGGTGGTAAATTAGTGGTCAAGCAGTGGTCAAGCAGTGGTCGAGTGACCACTTAAATTGTCGGGGAAAGTATGTGTAGTGACATGGTAGTGGTTAAAGTGATCGATGACATGGTCAAGAGGTGGTCAAGCAGTGGTCAAGTAGTGGTCAAGTGGTCGAGTGACCGGTTAAATTGTCGGGAAAAGTATTGTAGTAAAACGGTAGTGGATAAAGTGATCGATGACGTGGTCAAGAGGTGGTCAAGCAGTGGTCAAGTAGTGGTCAAGTTGTCGAGTGACCACTTAAATTGTCAGGGAAAGTGGGTGTAGTAAGTTGGTGATGATCGTGAGGTGGTCAAGTAGTGGTCAAGGGGTGGTCAAGTGGTCAAGGGGTGGTCGAGTGACCACTTAAATTGTAGAGGAAGGTATGTGTAGTGAGTTGGTGATGATCACGAGATGGTCAAGCAGTGGTCAAGTACTGGTCAAGTGTCGAGTGACCACTTAAATTGTCAGGGAAAGTACGTGTAGTGAAACGACGGTGGTTAAAGTGAGCGATGACGTAAGAGGTAGTCAAGTGGTTTAGGCACAACATAAAACAATAACAACAAAAATAATAATATACAAACTGGTAACATTTCACATGGCTTTTATTGGTAGACAACATCTATTCGGTTACAATTTCTAAAGCTTGCTCCATGTACCACCCAAATGATCAGAGGGCATTGGTTATGGTTTCTAAACAATATCAGACAGGGAACTCTGCCAACTTGTAAATATAAAACGTGATACTGGGTATTGATTCAACACAGAATTTTGTATCTGGCCTAACTATACCAGCTGAATTTAACAAATCTACAGCATTCACTTTTGCCACAAACGCCTCGAAATCAGACCTATTGGATACTAAAAAGGGTGTAGGGAACAATGACGAATTATTCGGACATGCATGGTAGAAGCGTAGGGCTTGTGTCTCTCGATGCCTCAATATTGTATGCAGGCTGACGACAATTTTAAAATGAGAGGTCTGGGCGTTGAAGATCGGGAATAAACGGGAACCCCAGTCAATGGTGGCATGAGAATCCGGTTGGTTAAAAAAAAGTCCATTCAGACAAATAACGACCACACCGTCTGTGTGATCTAAGCGTGTTCCAATTTTCAATATAAATGTTTTTAACATCCATGGGTAAAACCCGCAGCGAAAGACATTCACTAGCTGATGATGATGAGGCTGATGCAGATGCTAGTTGTGCGTCACTCGGTAAGGCACTAGA
Organism: Cepaea nemoralis; assembly: GCA_014155875.1. Classification (NCBI taxonomy): domain Eukaryota; kingdom Metazoa; phylum Mollusca; class Gastropoda; order Stylommatophora; family Helicidae; genus Cepaea; species Cepaea nemoralis. The sequence goes on along the minus strand of JACEFZ010022254.1, from coordinate 53,034 downwards.
GGTTGACTGTTGTTGAGTCGATTTCATGTGTGATGATATTTCCTCATTTGCGTTCAGTAAGGTAATAGATGATGCTGTTTGAGTGTCTGTAACTATCGGCAACGGACTACCTACTGACTCGTTATTGTTAACCGCCGAAAAGCTAGCTGACGGTATCTGAGTGTTTGTAAAATACGACACTCCATCATTTGATACTTGTTGGTTAGTTGACTTCCGACGTTTACCAGTAGGTTGTTCGTCTGTGGTCGGTTCTCTTCTTCTCTTGCGAGTTGCATCTTGGTCATTGTTAGTTGTTGTTTCATGCTCGGTCTTCATATGTCTCCGTAAATTATCGTATCTCTTGTAAATACGATCACAATAAGCACAATTAAAAACATCCCCATAATGAGAAGTCGCAATATGTCGTAACAAACCATCAGGACGTGTGAAGTTTTTATTACAGAGAGTACATGTATTCTTCTGCATAGCTAACATTCTCGATACAACAAATAGTTTGTAAAATGACCGAAGTATTTGTTTTTCCGTTATCCAGTCATATAACTAAGAACCAACTTGTAAGACGAGAATATTATTCGACTATCTTATCCGTAGACATGAGCCGTTGTGTTGACTCTGTTGTAGACAATAATATTTCAACAGATGAAGCATACACTGTCTTTGTGAATATAGCAGATGAAATATTTTCAGATGAAGGCAGCAATTCCGGTCGGGTAATAATTTTAATGTCTTTGGTTATACATTTGAATAAGAAGCTAGTCAATTCCTTGTACAATAGTGCTGTGTATGTTGAACAAATCGAAAGAGTACTCGCACATGCAGGTGGATATATATATATATATATATATATATATATATATATATATATATATATATATATATATATATATATATATATATATATATATATATATATATATATATATATATTTATTTTAGCAGACACGATTGTTAACTTCCGATGAATTAGAAAAGCTGTTGAAATTATTTTGAATCAACTTCAAAACACACCCTTCCTCGTTTATTGTGAGCACTCAAATGACTACGCATTCGTTTCCTCACCAACTTGTCTGTGCTGTGCGTGAGTGGGAGTTGTATATACGAAAATAGTAGTTGAGGGTGCTAGTTTTCTAACACAAAATCTGATTGGTGGGTTTGTATTCAACCAATGGGTGAGTGAGTTACAAAAGAGTTTGGGTGTTTTTTGTTCCACACAAGTGGCGTAGAAATTCTGTACTATGCCAGTATAACGTGTCCTATGTATTACTGTAAGTTGTGGTATCTTGTGTACTATGTAGTTCAAAACTAGTTTGTGTTGTATGCTGTGTAATGTGTTGTTGAAATACTATATGTCTTTTGTAGCTGTAAGAGATGATAACGTCATAACCCCCACTCTATCATGGTCGCTAAGTTATTGATAGTGTCTTCAGTGCCGCGAAAAAGACTCATTGTGAGATATCGATAACTCCCTTCTCCAGGCGGAGTCCATCAATGGTGCATGACCATTATGGCCAAGCAACAACACGGCAATGACAAGGCAAAATGGCGTCGAATATAGCCTTACGTACACAACTTATGAGGTCATCGACTGTCCGTTCCATCACGCTCGACAAATACGTGGTCACTAAGTCCTCAAATTACTCACTCAAATAAACATATAGGATAATAAGGCACCGGCCCAAACAATGAAAACTGACAAAAACAATTTTTAAAAAATGACATAATCGTTAAAATGTAACACACACAAAGACAGATACAACAGTGACTAAAAAAATAATCAAAGATGACACGACAAAATAACACACACACACACACACACACACACACACACACACACACACACACACACACACACACACACACACACACACACACACACAATGAAAACTGAAACAACCAATGAAAAATCGCTGACACGAACACTAGAAGCTGACACAAACACTAAATAAGGTACCTAAAGAAAAGCTAAACTTTGTTAACCAAAATGTGAAAGTAGGAAAATGTGATACCCAAATGTAAAACAAATAGCAAGAGAGGAATAGCTCGGCCCAACTTATAAAAATTAGGACAATATGTCAACCAAATGGGAAAAAGTTAGAAAGGATAACAATTGTGGCGCTGCCTCATTTGTTATCCTTTATATTGTTTGTTTATATGACTTCATGAGTAATATCGCTTGTGTGAGCATATATTTTCATAATTCCCAGACTAAGGGGGAATAAATAATTTGATCTTTTCCTGGTTAAGCTGCCGCTACTTCTTCCAGAGGGGTTTAATAATTCAAGTCTGCGGTAGCTTCCATTCAACGGAAGTTCATTTTCTCAACTTTAGCGCATGGGTAAGAATAGCTGTCCACAGGCAGTGTTAGTAATTGACCACTCAGGTTGAAATTTTAGCCAATAGACTTCTGCATTTTCACTAAAACTAGACCTTAGCAAAACATGAACTGTCGAAGACATGAACTTACACAACAAAATTTATGATGAGGGCGTGAACTTACACAAATCTTATGCTGAAGAAATGAATTTAGAATATATGAACTGCCAAAGACATGAACTTACCTACACACACACATTTTTTTCTTTTAATGACAATATGGGGGACACTTCTGCATGATTTGCGGGATACATTTGTATTTTATAAGGGGTACTTATCTATGTGGTGAGGAGGCCGTGCAATCACAAGTGGACACCTTTGTGCGCGCAGTTGGGACAGTTTGTAAGAGTAGGTGGTAATTTGGGCGAGACTGTCGACAAGTTGTAATAACAAGTGGAAATTTTGTGACCCCTGTGGGGAAGTTGTTAGAGTCAGTGGGTAAGTTGATAGGGCGTGTCGATAATATGAGAGAGTCGGTGGACACGTTGTTGGGGAAAAGGGACAGTTGTTATGGTAAGTGTGTGAGATGATAGGATAGGTCGACCGATTGTAATAGCAAGAGGACAGATTGTTTGAGCCAGCGAGCAAGTTTGTAAGAACAAGTGGCCAAGTTGTGTTAACTTGGTATGTTTTTATAGGTTTGACCACGCTATTTCTTTACTTGACCAATATTTTTCCTATTTGGGTAACAAGTTGTTCCTACTTTTCATGAGTTTGGTTGAGAAATTTCTGTATTTGGCCGACATTGTTCGCGTTTGGTTGACATATTTTCCTACTTTTTATAAGTTTGGATGAGATATTTCGTTACGTGTACCATATTTTCCCCTTTTGGTTAACACATTTTCCTACGTTTCATAAGTTTGGTTGCCATATTTATAAATTGGGTTGAGTTATTTCTGTATTTGGTCGACATTTTCCCCTCGTTTTTTATAATGTGGTTAAGCTGTTTCTGTATTTGGTCTAACTTTACCCCATTTGTTTGACAAATTTTCCAACTTTTTATAAGTCTGGACGAGATATTTCTCTCTTTGGGTGATATTTTTTCACATTTGGCTTTCAAATTTTCCTACTTGGCCAATACTTTTCCTATCTGGCTAACAACTTTTCCTAGTTTGCATATGTGTGACCGAACTATTTCTGCATTTGTCCGACATTTTTCACATTTGGCTAACAGATTTTCCTACTTGAACAAGGTTTTTTTCCCTTTGGCTAACAAAGTTTCCTAGTTTTCATAAGTTTGAGCGATGTATTTCGTTACTTGGTCATTATTTTTCCTCTTTGAGTAACACATGTCCCTAGTTGGTCAATATATTTCCCCGTTTAGTTATCAATTTTCCTATTTTTTATATGTTTGGTTGAGATATTTCTGTATTTGGCCTAACTTTTTCCCATTTGGCAAATAGTTCTCCTACTTTTTATAAGTCTGGCCGAGATATTCCTCTCTTTGGGTGATATTTTTTTACATTTGGCTATCAAATTTTCCTACTCGGGCAATATTTTTACTATTTGGCTAACAAATTTTTCCTAATTTTAATAAGTGCGGACGAGGTATTTCTGTATTTGGCCGACATTTTTTACATTTGGCTAACAGATTTTCCTACTTGACCTAGGTTTTTATTCTCGTTGGCTAACAAAGTTTCCTAGTTTTCATAAGTTTGGTTGAGATGTTACTATATTTGGTCTAACTTTTTCTCATTTGGTTGAGAATTTTCCTTCTTTTTATAAGTTTGGATGAGATATTTCTCTCTTTGGCTGATATTTTTTCACCTTTGGCTATCACATTTTCTTACTTGGTTAATACTTTTCCTATCTGGCTAACAACCTTTCCTTGTTTGCATACGTGTGGCCGAACTATTTCGGCATTTGGCCGACATTTTTCACATTTGGCTAACAGATTTTCCTACTTGACCAAGGTTTCTTCCATTTGGCTAACAAAGTTTCCTAGTTTTCATAAGTTTGATCGATGTATTTCGTTACTTGGTCATTATTTTTCCTCTTTGAGTAACACATTTCCCTAGTTGGTCAATATATTTCCCGTTTGGTTATCAATTTTCCTATTTTTTATATGTTTGGTTGAGATATTTCTGTCTTTGGCCTAACTTTTTCCCATTTGGCAAATAGTTCTCCGTACTTTTTATAATTCTGGCCGAGATATTCCTCTCTTTGGGTGATATTTTTCACAATTGGCTATCAAATTTTCCTACTTGGGCAATATTTTTACTATTTGGCTAACAAATTTTCCTAATTTTAATAAGTGTGGACGAGGTATTTCTGTATTTGGCTGACATTTTTTCACATTTGGCTAACAGATTTTCCTACTTGACCTAGGTTTTTTTTCGCTTTGGCTAACAAAGTTTCCTACTTTTCATAAGTTTGGTTGGGCTGTTACTATACTTGGTCTAACTTTTTCTCATTTGGTTGAGAATTTTCCTTCTTTTTATAAGTTGGAACGAGATATTCCTCTCTTTGGATTATATTTTTTCACATTTGGTTCTCAAATTTCCCTACTTGGGCAATATTTTATCCTGTTCGAGTAACAAATTTTCCTAGTTTGCATACGTGTGGACGAACTATTTCTGTATTTGCCCGACATTTTTCACATTTGGGTAACAGATTGTCCTACTTGACCTAGGTTTTTCCCTTCCTTTGGTTAACAAACTTTCCCTACTTTTCATTAGTTTGAGTTAGATTTTTTTGTATTTGGTTCTAACTTTTTCCCATTTGGTTGACATATTGTCCTAATTTTTATAAGTTGGGCCGAGCTATTCCTCTCTTGCTATTTGTTTTACATTTGGGTATCACATTTTCCTACTTTCACATTTTGGTTAACAAAGTTTAGCTTTTCTTTAGATACCTTATTTAGTGTTTGTGTCAGCTTCTAGTGTTCGTGTCAGCGATTTTTCATTGGTTGTTTCAGTTTTCATTGTGTGTGTGTGTGTGTGTGTGTGTGTGTGTGTGTGTGTGTGTGTGTGTGTGTGTGTGTGTGTGTGTGTGTGTGTTATTTTGTCGTGTCATTTTTATTATTTTTTTAGTCACTGTTGTATCTGTCTTTGTGTGTGTTACATTTAACGATTATGTCATTTTTTAAAAATTGTTTTTGTCAGTTTTCATTGTTTGGGCCGGTGCCTTATTATCCTATATGTTTATTTGAGTGAGTAATTTGAGGACTTAGTGACCACGTATTTGTCGAGCGTGATGGAACGGACAGTCGATGACCTCATAAGTTGTGTACGTTAGGCTATATTCGACGCCATTTTGCCTTGTCATTGCCGTGTCGTTGCTTGGCCATAATGGTCATGCACCATTGATGGACTCAGTCTGGAGAAGGGAGTTATCGATATCTCACAATGAGTCTTTTTCGCGGCACTGAAGACACTATCAATAACTTAGCGACCATGATAGAGTGGAGATTATGACGTTATCATCTCTTACAGCTACAAAAGACATATAGTATTTCAACAACACATTACACAGCATACAACACAAACTAGTTTTGAACTACATAGTACACAAGATACCACAACTTACAGTAATACATAGGACACGTTATACTGGCATAGTACAGAATTTCTACGCCACTTGTGTGGAACAAACAACACCCAAACTCTTTTGTAACTCACTCACCCATTGGTTGAATACAAACCCACCAATCAGATTTTGTGTTAGAAAACTAGCACCCTCAACTACTATTTTCGTATATACAACTCCCACTCACGCACAGCACAGACAAGTTGGTGAGGAAACGAATGCGTAGTCAGTTTGAGTGCTCACAATAAACGAGGAAGGGTGTGTTTTGAAGTTGATTCAAAATAATTTCAACAGCTTTTCTAATTCATCGGAAGTTAACAATCGTGTCTGCTAATATATATATATATATATATATATATATATATATATATATATATATATATATATATATATATATATATATATATATATATATATATATATATATATATATATTCCACCTGCATGTGCGAGTACTCTTTCGATTTGTTCAACATACACAGCACTATTGTACAAGGAATTGACTAGCTTCTTATTCAAATGTATAACCAAAGACATTAAAATTATTACCCGACCGGAATTGCTGCCTTCATCTGAAAATATTTCATCTGCTATATTCACAAAGACAGTGTATGCTTCATCTGTTGAAATATTATTGTCTACAACAGAGTCAACACAACGGCTCATGTCTACGGATAAGATAGTCGAATAATATTCTCGTCTTACAAGTTGGTTCTTAGTTATATGACTGGATAACGGAAAAACAAATACTTCGGTCATTTTACAAACTATGTGTTGTATCGAGAATGTTAGCTATGCAGAAGAATACATGTACTCTCTGTAATAAAAACTTCACACGTCCTGATGGTTTGTTACGACATATTGCGACTTCTCATTATGGGGATGTTTTTAATTGTGCTTATTGTGATCGTATTTACAAGAGATACGATAATTTACGGAGACATATGAAGACCGAGCATGAAACAACAACTAACAATGACCAAGATGCAACTCGCAAGAGAAGAAGAGAACCGACCACAGACGAACAACCTACTGGTAAACGTCGGAAGTCAACTAACCAACAAGTATCAAATGATGGAGTGTCGTATTTTACAAACACTCAGATACCGTCAGCTAGCTTTTCGGCGGTTAACAATAACGAGTCAGTAGGTAGTCCGTTGCCGATAGTTACAGACACTCAAACAGCATCATCTATTACCTTACTGAACGCAAATGAGGAAATATCATCACACATGAAATCGACTCAACAACAGTCAACCTCTAGTGCCTTACCGAGTGACGCACAACCAGCATCTGCATCAGCCTCATCATCATCAGCTAGTGAATGTCTTTCGCTGCGGGTTTTACCCATGGATGTTAAAAACATTTATATTGAAAATTGGAACACGCTTAGATCACACAGACGGTGTGGTCGTTATTTGTCTGAATGGACTTTTTTTAACCAACCGGATTCTCATGCCACCATTGACTGGGGTTCCCGTTTATTCCCGATCTTCAACGCCCAGACCTCTCATTTTAAAATTGTCGTCAGCCTGCATACAATATTGAGGCATCGAGAGACACAAGCCCTACGCTTCTACCATGCATGGCCGAATAATTCGTCATTGTTCCCTACACCCTTTTTAGTATCCAATAGGTCTGATTTCGAGGCGTTTGTGGCAAAAGTGAATGCTGTAGATTTGTTAAATTCAGCTGGTATAGTTAGGCCAGATACAAAATTCTGTGTTGAATCAATACCCAGTATCACGTTTTATATTTACAAGTTGGCAGAGTTCCCTGTCTGATATTGTTTAGAAACCATAACCAATGCCCTCTGATCATTTGGGTGGTACATGGAGCAAGCTTTAGAAATTGTAACCGAATAGATGGTGTCTACCAATAAAAGCCATGTGAAATGTTACCAGTTTGTATATTATTATTTTTGTTGTTATTGTTTTATGTTGTGCCTAACCACTTGACTACCTCTTACGTCATCGCTCACTTTAACCACCGTCGTTTCACTACACGTACTTTCCCTGACAATTTAAGTGGTCACTCGACACTTGACCAGTACTTTACCACTGCTTGACCATCTCGTGATCATCACCAACTCACTACACATACCTTTCTCTACAATTTAAGTGGTCACTCGACCACCCCTTGACCACTTGACCACACTTGACCACTACTTGACCACCTCACGATCATCACCAACTTACTACACCCACTTTCCCTGACAATTTAAGTGGTCACTCGACAACTTGACCACTACTTGACCACTGCTTGACCACCTCTTGACCACGTCATCGATCACTTTATCCACTACCGTTTTACTACAATACTTTTCCCGACAATTTAAGTCGGTCACTCGACCACTTGACCACTACTTGACCACTGCTTGACCACCTCTTGACCACTAAGTTACAACCTCACGATCATCTACCATATCATTACAACATACTTTCCACTAAATTTAGTGTCACTTGACCACTTGACCACTACTTGACCACTTGACCACCACTTGACCACCGCTGGACCACCTCTTGATCATCTCTTGATCATCACCATATCACTACACATACCTTCCTCTACAATTTAAAGGGTCACTTGACCCCTACTTGACCATCTCTAGACCACTAATTGACCACCTCTTGACCACACCCACTCTGATGAGTCACTTGACCCCGCCCACTTAAAATAATAATACCAGGAGTTATCGCCCTTTGAGGAGGAAAATCGATAAATGCTAAAAATAGATTTCAAATTGAGGTGGGAAATCGATAAATTGTTGATTTATATAGTCCTCCTCCTAAAAAAAGGAGGTGCTTTTGTGCCTATATACTACTTCTGCCCTTCGACTTGCGTCGGGCGGACACGGAGTATGACTCCCCTTGAGCTTCTCGTGAAGGTGGCCCCTGCACGCTACAGGCGGGTTCCACCTGTGTCAACGAAGCAGTAGGCAAACTGACCCCTCGTTCTCGAAGGCCCGAGATTGTTCGGGCATTCGAGCTGTCGCAATTAATTCCCTTCTTAGGGTTTCTGTATTGGTGTTATATCCCTTCTATATATCCCCTATATCTCTATATCCATATATACTTTATGTGAGACCTTGACAGGGTTCCCCTGCCCTCAATTCTTGTGGGTTACTATATGCTAATTAGTCTGAACTAATTCTGTCACGGGATCACATGAAGCTATGGCAGTTTGTGGTTGTAGTTTCGTGGATGGGAACTTAGTAATCTATATCCTTGCAATATGAACTCATGTATTTTCTAGTACACCAATTCAGGGTGATTGCTGAAGAGTTAAACTCTCTTCCATATTCCTAAACCTGCTATCCGACCGAAGTTCCCTGACGCTTCCTGTTGTATTTACAACTGCGCCCTTCTCAAGTATCCAACATGATACCAGGACAATGAACTCTTTATTAGAGAGTTTCATCAAGACGAATTGTCTTGGCTAATTCAGGAACACATGCAAATCTAGTCCCTGACTGTGTATTTTGATACACTTTTACTTCCGTATGTTTTATATAGTGCCCAATATATGATCACTTTTGTTTTCACCAAGTAACTACTCATGTCCTTGTTTGCCTGTTAGTGTGTCTACTCCCTCTTTACTTGCTGTAGCAAAGTGTATGTGATTTACTTGTTGGTGTTTAGTTTTGTGAATGTATGTTTTACCTAATGTATATAATGTGTGCTACGTGTGTGTATGTGGTGTGTAGTATACTTCTAAGCGTCACGAGCTGGAATATCCTTTATCATGAATTACGTCATATGTGTAACGCATGAATTGGGTACTCAAACAGTGATTCTTAGAATAATCCTATTATATCTAACACTAAACATGTATAAAAAATTTAGACAAGTGTTACATTTTACATCAAACGTAGACAAATTAAAATGACTACTTTTTGCCTACAATTTGTCCGCTCAGTATATCGCTCCCTCATTTAATTCATTTACTCTCTGACTCGTACCTCTTTCATTCAACATAGTTTTTTTGTTAAAATATACAAGTTAAGTTAAGGTAAGTGTTGTCACCCTTAGACAAAAAATTTGGCGATATATTATGTTGAAAACACCAAGTACTACCTGTACTGGTGATAACAGAGTGGTTTATAATTTAAATTGAAATGGTTTTAGAAAGAAAATGTTGAAATTGAACGATAATGTTTATGGCATGGTATGATAGAAAAATGAAAAATTGACATGATCACATACTTTATGCATATAATAATACAATAATTTATTACATATTTAACTAATTAAATTAAACTAATTCACTCCATCGACGATTCGTGTGTTGTCGTCCTTTGTCTGTGTGTATTTAAGATGCTGTTACAGTTGATAGGTAACGCATTGGTGTTACAGTCTCGTGTAGTTGTTTCGCACATGTCTGTAATAGTAGTGACATATAGTTGCGGAGTATGTCTGATGTTCTGTTCCGTTAGTTGGTGAAGTCCATTAACATTCACTAGTAGGCAAAGTTCGGAATGTTCACAGTCTATCATTAGTTGTTAATTTCTGTAGTTGATGAAGTAAATTCACATCTCTTAATAGGCAAAGTTCTGATTGTTCATACTGCATCGTTAATTGCCAATGTGGCATGATAGAACACTAGTGGTCCGTTATTATGAGTAATATAATATTCAGCGCTTGCTGTAGATATACCTAGACTGTCGAATAGCCTGTCGATATTCAAGAAGTTCTACGGTGAGTGTAGAGGTACACTGGATTTCATGCATCAGAATAAAATATCACAGTTTACAATATGGCAAAATATTAGAGTGAATAGTGTCACTCTGCTGGTGCATTGGGTAATCTTGATAAAATATCAGGAATTAAATTATCTGTGCGTTTGATATGGTGAATTTCAAAATCAAAATCTTGTAACAAAAAGCACCATCTTGCCAATCTGTGATTTTTGGGTTTCCCCTCTCTAATGACCAGCAGTGGCGAATTATCTGTGAGGACAACGAAGTGGGTGCCAAGAAGGAACTTACGTAATCGAAGAACACAGAAAACCAAACTTAAGGCCTCCAATTCAGCTGTGGAATATCTGGTCTCAGCTGCTTTCAACTTCCGGCTTACAAGATTGGATGTTTCACTCCATCATATTCCTGCATTAGACATCCTCCGATCGCGATAGCACTTGAATCTGTGGTTACTATAAATGGTAAATCTATGTTTGGTAATCTGAGGATGGGTGGCTTGGAAAAAATATATTTCAGTTTGCAAATTGTATCTTCTAAACTGATACTCTTACAATTCCAAATAATACAAAATTGTATGATTAATGATGTAATAATAGTGTTAAATAATGTAAGAGTGGATATGAATTTACAATAGGCATATATCAGGGTTATATCAACAATTTTGGACCAATAGGAGTTAATGAACTGTATAATGGTTTTTCGAATCTCAATATGGCGCAATGTTGGCTGATATATGAGTGAGATGGTGAGTGTGATGGATGGTTGGTTTGTTCTCATGATTGTGGTCCAAGATTTATTTTGAAAGATATGTAGTGTTGTTGCAAGTTGTGTCGACAGCAAAAGTAGCAAGAGTGTCAGTAGTTTGACTATGTCAGTTCTACCATTTGGTGAATGTGATTGTCTAGTCTTGTTGGTTGAGTTGTGTGTTTCAAAGAAATTGCTGTATTTGTCTGTTAAACTGGTAGATGGTGATTTGAAAATGTTGCTAGTTTTTGTGCTGATGGATTTCGACAAGCATCGTTTGCCGTTTCTGTTCATGCAATAAAGCGGTTTGTTTGTATGCAATCGTTTCTGATTTTGATTTTGTGTGAAGTCAATTGTTTGTGTTTGTTTATTTGCATACTGTTTGCTTGCATGATTGTTGTTTGATGATGTTATTTCAGTATCTGCATAACTTTCTGCAGGTTTATGTGTTGTTTCCGTTTTTGTTTTATGTGTCATTGATAGATGATAAATTTGGGATGAACGCATATGATGACACTTGTTTGTTGTTAATACTTCTTTGTCAATAATAGTGTCCCTTGGATATATTTGTATTTCTCAGTTATGTTTCTTGTAATTAATGACGTCACTGTTTATTGTTCTCAGAGAAACACATTGTTTCGACTCGTAGAGTTGGCAATTATGAGTTCTCTCAGTTGATGGTTTGGTAACTGCGTTTTTGTCGTCAAGAAAAATTGTCGCTAATGTGAAATTGTCTTCATTGTCTTTGTCGTGAAGAGAATTTGTCGCTGATGTAGAATTGTCTTCATTTTCGTTTGTAGCAGTGTCGTTAAGAAGTACTGTCGGTACTGTGATTCTGTCTTTATTGTTGTTCTTGTCAGTGTCGGTTCTGTTAGTCTGATTAGCGTCCCCTGTTTTCTCTGTTGTTCATGTCATTGTTGTTTCTAGAATAATATGGTTTCAGTCCTACCCATCGGAAGTAATTTGGCAGAGTTGGATCAGTTCTCTGTTCTTGAATGAATTTAGTAATGGTAATTTCAGGTAAAGTAATATGTAATGACTCGTCAAGTTGTTCGTCGTGGGTTTTCTGAGTCATTTGTCTGGTCACCTACGTTAGCGTCTTCTGTTCTGTGTTGCACATTTACAGGTTCACAGTTTTGTTCTTTGATGGCATCCTCAATTTGAGGTTTTATGCTGGTGGTATAATTGAAAGATTCGACTGCCCCTGTGTTGTGCACCTCTGTAAATTCGTTTGGAATTTCGTCATTGGTGGTCTCCCTTACGCTTTTGGCAGTTGGAGACATAAAATTATGTTCATTTGTCATGGGATTACTGCTTGATGTTAGAGTGCAGTTTTCTAGCTCCCACTTTTGGATATCTTCTTCTGAACATGATTTTATGTTGGGAAGATTCCCGACAATAATGTCTGCGCACGGGTTGTCTAACACCGCACACAGTACTTGTCCTGACACAAAAGGTGTATGAATTTCGGCCAGTGCCAAAGGGTATCTTTCGATGGTACCTGCGAATGTGCGACATGTCACATAGTCGTTTGTGTAGTCACTGTCCTCTAATTAATGTCTTTTTAATGCCAACCAGAGTCGCCCCGCTGTCCCGCATGACTGTACAAAGTTGGTTATTTACAAGACCTTTTACAAATTGTAACTTGCCTTTTGATGCTAAGGCTGAATTGGCCATTTCGTTGGATATTGGAATGGTATGGCCACATTCAAGCGTGGTATCCAACTGGAACTTTTTACATATGTTACAGGTGTTATAGTCATTGGTATTAATGACTTCTAGGGCATTCACTGATTCATTCTCACTTTCATTCTTGATGTCACACTGATTAACCTCATCCATTTCTTCATCACTGGATGTGTCTACCAATACTGCATTGGCTTGTTTCATCATTTTGCGGCCTTCACAACGTCCGCTATAATGGCCGTACGCCCGACAAAAATAACATTTAACCGCTCTCCTGTAGGTGTTTCTCTTGTTTCTCTGCTTTTCTACCATCATTTGGAGGTGGTGACGGTAGGTTGGTGCTTTGTCGCATATAGCATATTGTTCATGGGTGGACTGACAATATTGATACAGAGCTGGCTTTGAGAGTTTAAAACGTGGTTTGAATTTTTTATCAGTTGGTTTAGAGTACTTTGTGTTTGTGACAGCTGCTACTTCATTCTGAGTAGTATTTAATTGAAAAATGTCACGATTTGCTGTATAATAGGCACTCCCTTTTTGTTCAACCTCTTCAATTGTCTTGCAATCACTCTGTCGTAGGAATTTAGAGAAAGGGGTGGGTATTGTGTTCATAATTTTGTCAATTATTATCAGATCTCTTAGTTTTTCATAGTTGTTGTTTGTTTTTGCTGATGTAATCCATTTGGTAAAAATATTCTGTACTGAAGAAACATAGTCTACGAATGTTTGGTTGGGTAATGGTGAAAGTTTTGAGAATTGTAATTGATATCCTGCTGTGTCTAAAGAGAAATGTTGCATGATTCTGCGTTTTAGGTAGTCGTAGTCTTTTCTCATGTCTTGTGGGATAGTTTAAATTACTTTTAGGGGTTCTAATGCCAAATTTCTCATGAGGATCATAGCCCAATCGATTTTTGGAATGCTATGATACGACATTAAACACTCAAAGTTCTCACAATAGGCACTTATGGAGTCTCCGGCACAGAAGGGTTTGACTAGGCCTTTGTATTTGTTATATTTATGTTCTTCTTCCTTCCTTCTCAGTTTATTTACGGAGATCTCCATATTGGAATCAATCTCCATTTGTTTGATTTTCACTTGTGCCTGTGTTTCTATTTCTTTTTGATTTAGAGCTGTTTCTATTTCTAATTTCTTTGTTTCTGCATTTAATTCTGCTTGTTTGTTAGCAGCCTCAAAATCTAGCTTTTTATTTTCAGCTTGTTTGTTAGCAGCCTCAATCTCTAGCTTTTTATTTTCAGCTTGTTTGTTAGCAGCCTCAATCTCTAGCTTTTTATTTTCAGCTTCCATTTCCATTTGCAGCCTTTTTTGTTCTCGTTCGGCTGCCCGGTCTTCTCTCGCTATGTTTTCTGCATGCATTTTTTGCGCCCATTCCGCCAGTTTATCTGCAGTATATCCTAATTTAAGCCCTAGATCAATACACTGCTCCAGTGTTGACATTTTGTGAATTTAGGTTAATTTAAATTTCTAGAAATTAATTCCCTTTATAAAAGTTTGGGAGTACAACGATTGGTTATGTCCCTTAATGTTTACATATACAATTTCTATGAGTAATTTCAAATGGACATGAAATTTGCATGTATATTTAATAAATCGAAATGCATGGAAAATGTTACATAAAGAAAAATGAGTATCGTTTAGAGATACAATAAGAATGAAATCTATGGGACTTATCTGATTTACTGGTGTCTTTGCTGTAGTATTGATGTTTGGTTCTCCGGTTCTTTCGCTGCTGCTGGAGAACTATTTAATTGCACACAACTTTCTAGCGGAACAGTCTGTGTTGGAATGAAAAAGATTAGTATCTTGTCACAGTAATTGTCCAGTCATGTCAATGTTAATATGAATAAGCATGGTTTTTATTAACTTCCTTAGAGGGACAAAGATCTTTATGAGAAGATAGTCGCTGTAATATTGAGACTTTGTCGTGTATGGTTGTAATAGTGTTTTTACTTGGCAAAGCCAAGAGCTGTCAAGAATTTTAAGTAGAATCTAATCGTCTTGAGCTTGCCAAAACCGGCTTGATCCCCCAAATAGCCTGTCTACGTCCTAAAGACCTAGGGAATGAAACTCGGGTTCAGACAGGCAACAAACACCATACTGTATTTTGATAATCTAATTTACTATCATTAACCTGGCGAAGAATGGTTTCGCAGTTAATCACAATATCACAGGAGTTAGTTGGTACATCAACAAATCAATCATACACATGACTATCACAGCATAAGTCTATCAAACTATCTCATTAATCAAACACTCTCAAGTTTCTGTGTATCTAGTCCCCCTAAGCTAAACTCTGCTTCTTGTCCGCTGTCCAGTATTCGTCAGCCCTTCGACGTGCGTCGGGCGGACACGGAGTATGACTGCCCTTGAGCTTCTCGTGAAAGTGGCACCTGCACGCTACAGGCGGGTTCCACCTGTGTCAACGAAGCAGTAGGCAAACTGACCCCTCGTTCTCGAAGGCCCGAGATTGTTCGGGCATTCGAGCTGTCGCAATTAATTCCCTTCTTAGGGTTTCTGTATTGGTGTTATATCCCTTCTATATATCCCCTATATCTCTATGTCCATATATACTTTATGTGAGACCTTGACAGTCACCACAAAGGTATATTACAGAGAATAGTCTTCATCCTGTGAAACTGTCTTTGCTTGAGATTTTTTTACATTTAACTTTCTTAATGCATCTTCCACCTCTGTTATTTAAGTACAGAAATACGCATATGCATTGGCGTGTTCTAGATTTGTTCCTTTCACTTTGATTTTGCATTTGAGTTGAAATAAATAAATAAATAAATAAATAAAGAAAGAAAGAAAGAAAGAAAGAAATAGTAACTCTATAGCCACTAGTGTGCAAATGTGTTTAAAGAAAGAAAGACAGACAGACAGAAGAGTTATTGATAAGACTCATCAGTTAGATATGTGAAGATAACTCTCATCTCTCGGGGTAGAGGAATAATTGATTGGTTAGCTGACAATCCCCTGAAAATGGTTAATATGAGTTTTTAGCACCGGTGTGATGGCAAAAACGTCGCAAATAGTTGGGTAGTCATGTGTAGCTCATGAATTAGCTTGGGCCATGTCATCCTGAAAACGCTAAACACCTTTCTTGATTGAAAATATTGTTTCATAACAGTTAAAGTGTGTTTTACACAGTGTATGCATATGGCACTAGTGTGTTATAATGTTTTAAGCCATGCATGCAGATAGCACCAGTGCGTTATAACGTTTTAAACAATGTATGTAGATGACACTAGTTATGTTGTAAACAACGTATGTAATTGACACTAGCGTATTGTAATGCTTTAAACCAATGGATGTAAATGACACTAGTGTATTGCAATACTTTAAACAATTAAATGATTCTAATTAATTGTAATACTTATTTATATTTAAACCCACGGATGCAGATGATAATAGTATATTGTAACACTTTAAACTCATGCATGTAGATGACACTAATGTATGTAATACTTTAAACCCACATAAACAAATTTTAATCCATATATGTTGATAACATTAGAGTTTTATGACGTTTTAAACTATTTATGTAGATTAAGCTAATCGTAGAATGTAAATAATATTTTAAATCATATATGTAAACTAAACATTTGTGCTTCAATGTTTTAAAATATGTGTTTTTCTATTTTAAACCATCTATGCAGATTACACAAATGTGTTATTATATTTTAAATGTGAATACATAAGGCATAGGTGTTTTACTGTGTTTTAAACTATGCAAATATGTTACACTGTTGTGTTAATGTTTGAAACCCTCTATGTAGATTACACTATTGTGTTGTCTGAAACTATATACAGATGACACTAGTGTATTATTGTTTTAAATCGTGTACACAGATGACACTAGTGTATTATTGTTTTAAATTGCGTACACAGATGGCACTGGTGTATTATTGTTTTAAATTGCGTACACAGATGGCACTAGTGTATTATTGTTTTAAATTGCGTACACAGATGGCACTAGTGTATTATTGTTTTAAATCGTGTACACAAATGGCACTAGTGCATTATTGTTTTAAATCGTGTACACAAATGGCACAAGTGTATTATTGTTTTAAATCGTGTATACAGATGGCGTGTATACAGATACGATATTGGGCCGTGTCAGACAGTTCTGCTAGTTAAATTAAGCGGCAGACCTTTTAGCATAAACGTTATTCAAGTATATGCCCCAACAGGGGAATCCAGTGAAGATAGTGTAGAGGAATTTTATAATGACTTAGAGTCCGCTTTAAAGAAATGTAAAAATTCAGAAATAAACATCATAAAAGACGACTTCAATGCAAAAGTAGGAAATCAAGGTGATATATACACAGTAAGAAACTATGATTTAGGATAGAGAAATGAAAGAGGATAGAGCATTGTAGAGTGGACAAAAGAGCAGGAAATGATTGTAGGAAACACCTAGTTTAAACAACACCCTAGAAGATTATGGACATGGAGGAGTCCTGAAAGCAGGATTAGAAACCAAATTGATTACATTCTGATTAGCAGAAGATTTAGAAATGCGTTAACAATAGCAAAAACAGTTCCTAGAGCTGATTCTTATAGTGACCACATATTACTTACAGGTACATTGAGGGTAAAGTTAAAGAAAGTCAAGTATATAACAGGAAACACTAAATATGATTTGTGTACATTGAGTAATGACAAGGAAATACAAAACAAATTCAACATAGAAGAACAGAACAGATTTGATATATTGTCTGATCTAGAGATCCTATTCCAAGAAGTGGATGATCAATGGGAAATGTTGATTGAATTCAATCAGTTTGGCTGCAGAAACAACTATTCCAAAATTAAAGAAGGTGGGTCGTAAGAAATGGATGACTGAAGAAATTTTACAACTAATGGAAACAAGAAAACTCAACAAAATAATCCTGCCAAATATGAAGAAATTCACAGACAAGTTAGAATATTATGTAAGGAGGCAAAAGAAGCATGGCTTGAGAGAAATTGTTAAGAAATTGACAACCAACACAACAGTCAAAATACCAAATTAGTGCACAAAAGAATTCAGGAACTTACTAATAAAAGAACAAGTACATCAGCAGGTGTCTAAACACTAAAGATGGCAAAATCATAATAGAAAAAAGATCAGATTCTACATGTATGGTCAGATTATGTGAAAACACCTTTATGATGATAATAGAGATGAACAGTATGATATTCGATTTAATAATGAAGGACCGCCAATTTTGAAGATGGAGGTTCGAAATGTCTTAAACATATGAAAGCTGGCAAGGCCCCCGGTTCAGATAACATCACAACAGAAATGATTAAAGCTTTAGAAGAATATGGAATAGATCAAGTCACCAGACTGCTGAACACATTATATGATACTGGAGAATACCTTCTGAATTATGTAATTCTATATTTATTGCAATCCCAAAGAAATCAGGAGCCTTGGAATGTGATCAACATAGAACAATTAGTATAATGAGTCACATCACAAAGATTTTGCTACGAATTATCATGCAAAGAGTGAGGAAGAAAATACAACCTGAAATAGGGGAAGAACAATGTGGGTTTGTAGAAGGAAAGGGTACAGTAAATGCTGTGTATATACTGCGAACAGTTATTGAACGTGCTATAGAAGTAAACAAGGATATACATCTTTGCTTTATTGACTACACAAAGGCTTTTGATAGAGTTAGACATGTCAACATGGTAGATATGCTTGCAGATCTACAAATTGATGGGAAAGACATTAGACTTATAAAAAACATATATTGGAAACAACAAGCTGCCATAAGGATTGATAATGAAGTGGGACAATATCAACCTATTAAGAGAGGTGTTAGGCAGGGATGTGTAATGTCTCCAGATCTTTTTTCCCTATACAGTGAAAATATTTTCAGAAATGTAGAAGATATAAATGGAATCAGCATTGGAGGACGAAACATCAATAACATTAGATATGCAGATGATACAGTATTGATTGCAGACAATGCACAGGATCTGCAACAATTAGTAGACGCGGTTGTTGTACATAGTGAGCAGCTGGGGTTGGGATTAAATTGTAAGAAGATACAGGTTATGGTCGTCACTAGGAAGAACGAAGTACCACAATGTAATATACAAGTAAATGGGAATATTCTTCAACAAGTGAATCGGTACAATTATCTCGGAACAGTCATAACATCTGATGGGAGATGCCTTGAAGAGATTAGAACAAGAATCGCCATGGCGAAAGTAGCCTTTAGCAAGATGAAAAACATTCTGACCAATAAAAAGATGTCAATTGAAACGAGAAAAAGAGTGTTGAGGGGATACATAGAGCCTGTTCTTTTGTATGGATGTGAAACTTGGACAATGAGCAGTCAAGCTGAAAAACATCTGATGGCTGCAGAAATGTGGTTTCTGAGGAAAATGCAAAGAATACCATGGACAGACAGAAAAACCGATGACCAAGTACTACAGGAGACAAATGAAAATCGTAAATTGATTAGAGAAATTAGACGTAGACAGTCAAAATTTTTTGGACATGTTATGAGAAGAAACGGATTGGAGAACTTGGTGACAACTGGCAAGATCGAAGGGAACAGACCAAGAGGAAGACCGAGAGGAAAATACCTGGATGGCTTAGCCACATAGCAATGGACGAAAAAGGAACACTGAGCTGATCCACGACGCTGACGATCGAGTGAAATGGCGAACCATGACCGCCCACGCTTTCCGGCATGGCACATGATTGATTGATTGACACAGATGGCACTAGTGTATTATTGTTTCAAATCGTGCATACAGATAGCACTAGTGTATTATTGTTTCAAATCGTATATACAGATAGCACTAGTGTATTATTGTTTCAAATCGTGCATACAGATGGCACTAGTGTATTATTGTTTCAAATCGTGCATATAGATGGCACTAGTGTATTATTGTTTCAAATCGTATATACAGATAGCACTAGTGTATTATTGTTTCAAATCGTGCATACAGATGGCACTAGTGTATTATTGTTTTAAACAGCGTGTACAGATGACACTAGTGTATTATTGTTTCAAATCGTGCATACAGATAGCACTAGTGTATTATTGTTTTAAACAGCGTGTACAGATGACACTAGTGTATTATTGTTTCAAATCGTGCATACAGATGGCACTAGTGTATTATTGTTTTAAACAGCGTGTACAGATGGCTCTAGTGTATTATTGTTTCAAATCGTGCATACAGATAGCACTAGTGTATTATTGTTTTAAACAGCGTGTACAGATGGCTCTAGTGTATTATTGTTTCAAATCGTGCATACAGATAGCACTAGTGTATTATTGTTTTAAACAGCGTGTACAGATGGCTCTAGTGTATTATTGTTTCAAATCGTGCATACAGATAGCACTAGTGTATTATTGTTTTAAACAGCGTGTACAGATGGCTCTAGTGTATTATTGTTTCAAATCGTATATACAGATAGCACTAGTGTATTATTGTTTCAAATCGTATATACAGATAGCACTAGTGTATTATTGTTTCAAATCGTGCATACAGATAGCACTAGTGTATTATTGTTTCAAATCGTATATACAGATAGCACTAGTGTATTATTGTTTCAAATCGTATATACAGATAGCACTAGTGTATTATTGTTTCAAATCGTGCATACAGATGGCACTAGTGTATTATTGTTTTAAACAGCGTGTACAGATGGCTCTAGTGTATTATTGTTTTAAACAGCGTGTAAAGATGACGCTAGTGTGTTTTTATTTTAAACCATGTATACAGATGACAGTAGTGTGTTATTGTTTTAAACCGTGTGTACAGACGACACTAGTGTGTTTTTATTTTAAACCGTGTGTAGCCTACAGATGACACTAGTGTGTTATTGTTTTAAACCGTGTGTACAGACGACACTAGTGTGTTTTTATGTTAAACCGTGTGTAAAGATGACACTAGTGTGTTTTTGTTTTAAACCGTGTGTACAGATCACACTACTGTGTGATTGTTGTAAACTGTGTGCACAGATCACATTAGTGTGTGATTGTTTGAAACCTTGTGTACAAATTCCACTAGTGTGTTATTGTTTTCCACTCATGCGCACTTTGCTTAATGTAGCTCTTAAGAATCCGAAACAATCATAGTGTAAGAGATAACAATACTTAATATATGCACAGGTGTGGCTACAGACAGTTATCTCAGAGCATGTAATCAGCTCGTCCCACATTTAACAAGCACGCATTTTAATCACACTTTGAAGTTCATAAGATAAACAATTCTTGGAATGTTTTTGTGTGTGTGGTTAGTTTCCGTTTTGTCTTCCAAAAATTGTGCCCAAATAAACATCGCTAGTGAAACAGCATATTAGAAAGCATTTAGTTGTTTATCATCCATCGCTATGAGATTGCACCTTATGTTTATTTTGTTTGACAAGTTTTCGTGAACATTATTGTTGGCTTTAGTTCGTCTGTAGTTCCTCCTTAGTTCCACACAGCTTATTTATTTAACATCCTTCACAGTGAGATTGCATCTGATGTTTATTTTGTTTTACAAGTTCTCGTGAACATCATTGTTAGCTTTAGTTCGTCTTTAGTACCCCCTAAGTTCCTCTTTAGTTCCCCCTTAGTTCCCGCTTACTTCCACTCAGTTCATTTTTTTTTTTTTATCATCCTTTGCTATGAGATTGCATTTGATGTTTATTTTGTTCGACAAGTTTTCGTGAACATCATCGTTGGCTTTAGTTCGTCTGTAGTTCCTGCTTAGTTCCACACGACTCAAGGTTTAATGTTCAGTCATTGGTCAGTTTATCATTCTCCATTGCCGCACTGAGGAAAATGTATCAGATCCTACTCTTAAAGGCCCCTCTACCCCCACCCCTCCCCCTGTATTATATGCGTAAGATGATTAAATATCCACAGTTTCTATAACTTCCTTACTTTACTGCTGTCTTCTTGTTGTCTAATGCTGTTATCTAAATTTAATCGTTTTTTATTTGCATACCTATTCAATCTCTTCATAGTTATGCTTTATTTTTTAAATACCCGGAAGCAGTATCTTGCAAAAGGTCTGTGATGTGATAGATCAATCACATTCTGTAGGCCTGATACTGATAGCAAGGAGGGACAATTGGCCAATCTTTTCCCTCACTTAAGGCCCACGCGCCCGTGCTCATGACATTTCCCGCGCAGGTCACTATCAACTTCTCCAGCACGCCCGTCACTTATTTATTTACCACTTTACTATTTTGATGATATCATTATGGCTATGGACGACAATCCCTTTCTGATTAACATCAGAAATCTGACTGATTCCATCATAGGATTATAACATTAGTAATAATAAACACATGCTTAAACGTTAGGAATAAACTATACCTTTAAGATTGGACAGAGGGGTATGGCTTTACCATATCAAAGGAGGAATAAGTCGCCCCCTTCCATCCGCAAGCCTACATAATATAAAAGCAACGTTTAAAAGTTAGAAATAAACCCATACAGACCCACTATTAAAAGTTACACACATACTTAAATGTTAGGAATAAACCCACACTTAAAACGTTTTGTCAAACTTAAAAGTTAGAAATAAACCGCAATGAATAAATGCACACTTAAGTGTTTTGAATAAACCGACAGTTAAACGTTAAGAAGGAATGAACCAGCAATTAAAAATTAGAAATAAACCCCCATACTTAAAATGTTATGAATAATCCCACACTTAAAAAGTTAACAATAAACTCAAACTTAAAACATTAGGAATAAACCCACACTTCAACGTTAGGAATGAACCGACAATTAAACGTTAAGAATAAACCCACACTTAAAACGTTAGGAATCAACCCACATTTAAATGTTAGGAAGAAACCACAATATAAAGTCATGTATAAATGCACACTTAAATGTTAGGAATTAGGTATGAGTGAAATGCGATGTCAGGGTGGTGGAGAAAAATATTTAGATAATCACATAATTATTTACTCAGTAGTAAGGCTTCCAGAAGAGCGCTGGGAAGTTAAATGATATTTAGACAATCTCAAGTAGAGTGGTTGCATATCATTTACAGGACGTCACAGTCAACCTCATCATTTTTTGGCTGTTTGTGATTTCTTGGCAAGTTTCCGTTCAGTAGTTTGTCATTGCTTTCTGAATGACCGCAACGCATACAATTTTCATAAAAACCAACGCAAGGTAGTGTGCTGCCAAATTGCCCGCAGTTGTGTTACGAACGCGGTATGCGGGATTACGAACTTATTCGTAACCCCTTCGTAACCCCTTCGCCACAGTGTAGTAATAGAATATAGGCATATGCTCCAACACCAGATAGCACAGAAGAAAATATAGATATGTTTTACAATAACTTAAACATTGATTACGGGTGGGGGGGGGGGGGGGGTAGGGGTATCCCCTATCAAAGGAGAAGTAAGGTGCCTCCTTCCCTCCGCTAGCCTACGGGACACCCTTGGGCAAGGTGGAGTACCCGTTTAGCCTCCCGATCAGGGTTACGTGAAGTCCATGGGTGCAGGTGGTGGATGAAGCTGAAGAGCAGCCGACAGATAGTTGTAGGTTATGGTCTCCAGCTTCACGACGGTAGGCAGAGGATCTCTTTTTTGAGGAGACAATGGCTACGGTCATTGACCAGTATGGTCACTGCTAAGAAGGAAAGCAATGACAAACTACCTTCTTTACAGATGCCAAGAAAATTATGTTGTGCGGTCTCATCGAAAATCAGAGAAACGGCGTAAATGGGTGCTCCATAGGAGCAGCCTCGCCCGGTAGGGATAGTCATGTGCACCAGCTGACTCCAGACCGTCAACAGGCTACTAGGTGCAAACGATTACTATCATTGAAAGTAGGAACTCGGAATGTTAGAACTATGAATGAAAATTAGAAAATATCAAACAAGAAATGGAAAGCGAGAAGTTTACTATTTTAGGAATGTATGAAACGAGGTGGAAAGGGGCAAGGGTCAAGACAGGAAAGGATTGTAAGATTATTTATTCTGGGGGAGAAGAACAGCAAAGAGGTGTAGCCATTATGTTGCATCGACAAACATAAAATTCTGTTAAAAGATATTGGGCAGTGTCAGACAAATTTCTATTAGTAAAATTAAACGGAAGACCTTTTACAATAAATGTCATTCAAGTATATGCTCCAACAAGTGAATGCAGTGAAGAACATGTAGAGGAATTTTATAATGACATGGAGCCTGCTTTGAAGAATTATTGTAAAAAAAATCAGAAATAAATATTATAATGGGTGATTTCAAAGCAAAAGTAGGAAATCAAGGCGATGAATGTAGTGTAGACAACTATAGTTTGGGAGAGCGAAACGAAAGAGGATACAGACTTGTAGAATGGGCAAAAGAACAAGAAATGGTTGTAGGAAATACCTGGTTTAAACAGCATCCTAGAAGATTATGGACATGGAGGAATCCAGACAGCGGGATTAAAAACCAGATAGTGTACATGCTGATTAGCAGAAGGATTCGAAATGCGTTAACTGTCGTAAAATCTGATCACATATTAATTACAGGCACATTGAGGGTAAAGTAAAGAAAATCAAGTATGCAACAGGAAACCCTAAATATGATTTGTGCAAATTGAAAACTGACAAAGAAATACAAGATAATTTTAACATAGGAGTAAATAACAAATTTGATAAATTGTCTGATCTAGAGATCCTATTTCAAGATGTGGATGATCAATGGGAAATGTTGCAGAATTCAATAAGCTGTGCTGCAGAAAGAAAAAACTATTCCAAAATTTAAGAAAGGGGCTCGTAAGACATGGATGACTAAAGAAATGTTACAACAAATGGAAACAAGAAGACAGAACAAAACTAATCCTGCCAAATATGAAGAAATCCATAGAAAAGTCAGAACATTATGTAAGGAGGCAAAAGAAGCATGGCTCGAGAAAAAACTGCATAGAAATTGAAAAACAACACACCAGTAAAAGTACCAAACTAATGCTCAAAAGAATTCAGGAGCTTACTAAGCAAAGAACACATACATTAGCAGGCTGCCTAAAGACAAAAGATGGGAAAATCATAATAGAAAAAGATCAGATTTTACATGTATGGTCAGATTATGTGAAAAACCTTCATGGTGATAACAGAGAAGAATAGTATAATATTCAAAATAATAATGAAGGACCATCAATTTTGAAAGATGGAGGATTCAGAATGCTCTTAACCATATGAAATCTGGCAAGACCCCCGGTTCAGACAGCAATCACAACATAAATGATTAATGCTTTAGAAGAATATAGAATAGATAAAGTTACCAGACTGCTGAATACAATATATGATACTGGAAATATACCTCATGAATTATGTAACTCTGTATTTATTGCAATCCCTTAGAAATCAGGAGCCTTGGAATGTGATCAACATCGAACAATTAGTATAATGAGTCACATCACGAAGAATTTTGCTAAGAATTATCATGCAAAGAGTTAGGAAGAAATTACAACCTGAAATAGGAGAAGAACAATGTGGGTTTGTAGAAGGCAAGGGTACAGTAAATGCTGTTTATATACTGAGAACAGTAATTGAACGTTCTATAGAAGTAAACACAGATCTAATCTTTGCTTTATTGACTTCACAGAGGCTTTCGATAAAGTGAGACATGTCGACATGATAAGGGTGCTTGAAAATCTACAAATTGATGGAAAAGACCTTAGATTTGTAAAAAAACAAATATTGGAAACAACAAGCTGCCATAAGAAATGATAATGAAGTAGGTCAATATCAGCCTATTAAGAGAGGTGTGAGACAGAGATGTGTAATGTCTCCAGATCTTTTTCCCTGTATAGTGAAAATATTTTCAGAAATATAGAAGATATGGTAGGAATCAACATTGGGGGACGATGCATCAATAACATCAGATATGCAGATGATACAGTCTTGATTGCAGACAATGAACAGGACCTGCAACATTTAGTAGATGCGGTTGTTGCACACAGTGAACAACTAGGGTTAGAATTGAATTGTAAGAAGACACAGATTATGGTCAGTCACTGGGAAGAAGGAAATATCACAATGTAATATACAAGTAAATGGGCATATTCTTAAACAAGTGAATCGGTACAGTTGTCTCGGAACAGTCATAACATCTGATGGGAGATGCATTGAAGAGATTAGAACAAGAATTGTCATTGCGAATGTAGCCTTTTGCAAGATGAAAAACATACTGTCCAATAAAAATATATCAATTGAAACGAGAAAAAGAGTATTTAAGTGCTACATAGAACCTATACATTTGTATTCATGTGAAGACAGAAATGAAAGAAATGAAAGAAAGACATGTGGGCAGACAGAAAAACCAATGAACAAGTCCTTCAAGAAACAAATGAAGAGCGTAAACTGATTAGAGACATTAGACGTAGACAGTGAAAATTTTTTGAGCATGTTCTGAGAAGAAATGAATTGGAGAACTTGGTGACAACTGGCAAGATCAAATAGAAGAGACCAAGGGGAAGACCGTGAAGTAAATACCTGGATTGCTTGGTAACGTGGCATGGTCGAGACCAAAACACGGAGCTGATCCACAACTCTGGTGATCGAGTGAGATGGCAAAACGTGACCGCCCACGCTTATCGTTACTTGCATGTATCAACAAATAAGTTGAGCTGAGTCAAGAACCGACATCACTGCACTCAGGACATTCCCATGCGTGCTCCGTCCCCTCGTTCAACAGCCAGCGAAGTTTCCACCGCTATCTGATCAAACGTTCTCCCGGTCTTCCCTCTCAGTTTTGAGATTCCTCCAGAACTCCTGCCGATCCCCACCAATCTCATTCTTTCCACATATGGGTTCTCAATCTGTTCCTCCGCCCTCTCCACCCGGTCCCAATAGCGCATGACCTCCTACCCCTTGTCCAAAGGCTAAATTCCTCCAAGAGGTGCATTCCTGGTAGCCTATCAGCCTGTTAAGTCCCCCGTACACCCGCATGGCCAGGGCAAAATATCCATACAATTCTCACGACCTGTGACCTCCGAAGCAAATAAATACCATAACAGGTAGGAAAACAGCAATGCCACTGGCTGTTTAGATTCGAGAAATGACTAGGTAATAATTGGGCAATTCGAGATAGTTAATAGATTAACAGAATTTGTATAAGAGCTGTATGATGATAAGCGACCGGATGTAAATATTTAAGTTAATGACGAAGGTACACACATATTTGTAGCTGAAGTTAAAGATTAACTACTCCATATGATACAAGGATAGGCACACGGTCCACACAACATTACGATTGAGGAAATTGAGGCCCTAGAAAAATTTGACATCGAACTATTGACACAATTTCTAAATGACATCTATGATACTGATTATAGAAAGTGAGAAAATTAGCCTTGGCTTAAATAATGGGAAGTCCGAACTCATAGTGATATCAAAGAAATGAATCCTGCCTAAACATACAGTTAAAGTAAATGAGGTTATTTTGGGGCAAATGCAAACATTCAAATATCTAGGAACATGGATAACATCAAATGGAAAATGCATTGCAGAGATAGAGAGTAGAAAAGGACAAGCAAAAACTACATTCTATCAAATGTAGAATATTTTATGCAAGAAGTCTTTTTGTTGGAGGTTAGAAACATAACTCGTGCATGTTACATAGAACCAGTTCTAACACGTGGCCGTGAATCATGGACAATTAATCAGATGCGAAAATATCCCGGAGGCTTTGGAGATGTGGTTTTATAAAAGAATGCTGAACATTCCTTGAGCAACCAAACAGAGCAGACATTTTGAGTTAGGGTAAGTCTCAAAGACAACTTATCACAAACATCAGAAAGATGCAGTCATTGTTTGTTTTGGCAACTTTATGAGAAGACAAAAACTGAAACATGTTGTGATAACATGACATATTTATGAGAAGACAAAAACTGAAACATGTTGTGATAACATGACATATTTATGGAAAAAAAGATAGAGAAATATAGTGAGAGAAAATTCTTGGCAGTCTTGAGTCACGGCACGGAAAGGAGTCAGCACACGAACTTAAACATGCCGTTAGAGATCGCAAGATGTGAGAAGAGAAGCATGATCGCAACTCCGGTCGGCAAAGCACTTGATGATGACGAAGAAATTTGACGTTCAGTAGTTTGTCAATGCTTTCTTAACGGCCGACACTCACACCATCTAAATCAGCGTGAAGCGAGATGCTCTTATACCGTCTGTGGCTGATTTCGAACCTTCGACCGTTATGTCGGGATAATGGGAAACTGCATTCACTAACCCTTGAAACGCAGACGCCGACAAGTACAAAGAAAAGTAATAATCAATACTAGTGGCATATACAAAACAACTATTACTTAGTTAATTTATAAACAGAAGCCACAAACAATAAGTTGCACGATTTATTGCCTGGCATATTTAGCTGCATCTCATCAGATCAGAGTTATTTATCATATGAAGTGAAAGGATTAATGATATGTTGGCTGAAATATATAAAACACATATTCACTGATACTGTTCGAATGTGGAGCATTTGTTATCCCATGGTAATCACAGCAACAGTGAAGTCTTTAATTGTGACATATGTTGGCGTATTTATTATTACTTTTCTTAATCCTTATGATATAATTTGAATTCGTTTATACAGTGTTAATCTGGCATATTCTAGTGTGCGTCCTTACTTCTTCACGGAATCTTAACATACTTTATTGTTTCATTTCATTTTATCAAATAGAATGCTCTGCGCCTACAGCAAACATCATATATGTGTGGTACAAATTACTAACACAAAAAAAAACCACATATACACACACGCACGCACACCCGCGAGCGCGCACGCACGATCACACTACACTATTCTGACGCACTCAAGTTATGAAACTTATTATTGGTATATTATTGCGGTTTTTCTCCCTTGTAGAAATCATCTGTAATAAAATTAATGCGGTGGTTTCCCCTGGTTTATAAGCATCTATACTAAAATTAATGCGGGGGTTCCCCCACGGTTGACTCGTTTATATGGAGGTCGGAATGGCTTAAAGGTTTAAAGCGCTGAAACTTTGTCTTTTAACCGCAGCGTAGCGAGTTCATTCCGTATACATGTCAGTTGGACTTAAAGCTGACCTTTGTCGTTGACTTGGAAACGTAAACTAATGTCGGAAAGAGTTCGCATAATGGCAAAGGACACTGGTGATAGGGAAAGCGAATCCTCATGCAAAAGCAGTCGAATGTATACACACCTCGCAGCTTGTGTGTGGATTACGTTTGAGTTCAAAATGACTGTCACAAATTGTCACTGTCATTTACTGCCAATATAGTACCTTGTGGTGTATGACAGGAGGATCTTTGAGCCTGAGGATTTAAGGCCGCCTGGCTTGTGCACTCGCCGCGAACTGTGCAGGTTAGATATTGTTCCCCCCCCCCCCCCCCCCCCCCCCCCCCCTTTTCGAAAAAAAATCGCACACCTCACCGAGGATTCGAACCTGGGTCTCCTGAATTAGAATGACGAAAACAAAACAATACATATGTCATCTGACATTTTGTTTTTAATTGCCTGCTTTGAACTCGAGCAAAGTCTGCGCTGGACTTTGTGTGTGGGCTAGCTGTTCCTATTACAAATTTTCCTATCCACCATCATATGGTGAACCCACTTCAACTTCTAAGATACTTGCAATTTATTTTCCCAAGTCAAGGACGAGAAGTCAACATTTTAGTCCAACTAACCGGTGTAGGGGTTGAACCATATGAAAATTAATTCGATGGTCACAACGGGTCTAAATCAATGGTGGGGAAATTAACTCGTTGGTTTTCTCGTGTCTAATATATCATTCGCGAAATTAACACGATGGTTTCCCCTGTTTTAGACATTCCCACAAGCTATAACTTATTCATATATTTGGTATATTTTTCTAATTAACACAATGTCGTCCGGGGGCAGACAAATTAAATTCTACTTTAGACAATCTCCAACAACCGAAGTATAGCTCGCAGCGTCTTCACGGGACCACCTATTTCATCGCTTTTGTCGGACGGTTAGATATTACTCGCCCTCAAGGACAGACATTCATCCAAATAGACAGACATCCACACAGACAGAAAGACATACATCCACACAGACAGGTGGACATAGATCTAAACAGACAAGTTGATAGTCACAGACCTACAGAAGTACGGACAGACACTGGATAGGCAGTCAGAGAGACAAGCAGAAAAACAGGAGCTCGCGTACAATATCGAACAAACCAACCAACAATATCATCAACTTACGCCCTGTGTTGAAGTTTCATCTAAGCAATGTACCCATATAATTTCAAGTATTTCAGGGCCTTGACATATATTTACATCATCTCTGAGATCAAAGGCCACTCTTGAACCTTGAAATTCTAGTATCATCAGATTTACTGACTATGCCACAAAGATGTCCCAAGATGCCTGTCATATTCTTTTCTTAATACTTAAAGCCATGATTACTTGTGTAACCTGTTTCTTAATACAGATATATTGTTATGATTCATATATGTCATCTTAGACCAGTGGTTCTCAACCTTTTTTGGTCCGAGCCCCCCTTCACCATATTT
Source organism: Cepaea nemoralis (assembly GCA_014155875.1). NCBI lineage: Eukaryota > Metazoa > Mollusca > Gastropoda > Stylommatophora > Helicidae > Cepaea > Cepaea nemoralis. The sequence goes on along the minus strand of JACEFZ010022254.1, from coordinate 22,495 downwards.
TCAGAACGTCACTCCCCCCCCCCTTTTGTATGTCCTACCTAAAGATTCCCCCCTCCCGCCCCTACACAGTATACGTAATAATGGAAGCACATACTAAAACAAGTATAGACGTCCACATAAAACTTTATAAAATGAATTTTAGAAGGGTGATACGTTCAGAAGCGTAAAGTATGAAGGGAAAAACAAGATCAAGTAATCGGTTCTTGTATTAACGCGATCTTGAAATAATCTTCATTCGTTCAGTAGTTTGCCATCGCTTTCTGAACCACTAAAACACCCATAATATTTCGACGAAAAGCAACACAAGGCAGTCTGCTGCCAAATCTCCCTCAGCTATGTTTCGAACGCGGGTATGCGGGATTTCGAATTGCGACCGTCACCCCTTCGCCACGTATTGATAGACACTCAAAGTGAAGACAGATAACAAGTTTATATCAGAAGACATACCAGACAATATAATATTCGAAGGGTATTGGAAAACTGCCGGTCTCTCTGGCCGAGGGGTTACAACACTTTCTCCGTAATCCCGTTTATCACGCAGAGTCTCGTAGCGGTAGAGAGCTGGATGCGGTTCGACCCCCGCTGGTGACTTGCGGGATAACTGAGCCGGCCGCTCAGAAAGCAATGGCAAACTACTGAGCGTAATCTTGCCAAGAAATCAACAGACAGCTGAACGATGCTGCTGTTGACAGCGATGTCCTGTAAAGGATATGCGAATAAAAAAAAAAAATGGAAAACTGCTAAATCTACTTCTCCTCATTGACAACAGCGCTTCACCGAAGGAACAAGTATATATATTAACCAAGCATATGTAAAAGTAAACAAGTATATGCACACATATGAGAATAATTCTAAGTCTGCCATACTCATCATCGTTGTCTAGGGCTATACTGAAAGGCGTGGTCGATCACTATTCTCCACATCTTGCCGTCTTCAACAACTTATACCAGTTTGTGATCTGACACAGTTCTGTGTCATGACACAAGGCCGTCAAGAACTTCTCTCGCTGTCTTCGTCTTGCTCTTTCGACAAATCATTATAGTTGTCACCTGCTCCAGATTTTCTGTTCTCATGATGTGACCACACAATTACGACAGTCTTTTCCTGATATTTGAGATATGCTGTCTTTGTGTGTTATCCTCTTACAAAACATTTAGATAACTCTATTTGGATGTCCAAGGAGTTGTTAGCATAACAATAACACCTCCGAGGTGCCAATGGATGTTTTGCTTTTCTACTAATTGCCCAGGATCCATAGTCATGTGTTAAACCTGGTTCTATGTAACACGGCTACATACTTTCAACCCCACTGGGTGAAATGCATGGTCATCATCATTCTTGTTGGACAAACAACAACATGTAACATACAAGAAGTATTTTTCTAACCTCCAATGACATATATTTATTGCATTTGCTGTTCTTCATGTTATAAAATGAACTGTTACTTGTATTATTCTGTTTTTGGTGCATGTTATAAATTTTCCATCTGAGTTTATCCATGTGCTAAGATATTTGAATTTATGTACTACCCTAATGTAGTATACTTCATCAGCCATCACCACTTTTCCTGGAAACGGGTCTAGACAGACGCTTCTTATAAGGAATGGGAGTAAAGTTGTATCGAGCATAACGATTCGATGGCGAAGTCCCGGCCTAACCAGCTTGAAACCCGCCTGAAAGTAGTTATCACGTGTATGGAAATTGTTGGAGAAACAAGACTCTTTTCCCTAGCCTGGGGAAGGTCTATCCTGGTGCCTAATCTCGACCTCTCCGCCACCGGGGACTGGATGGTGGAGTTGCCTGAAGCCCATGGTTGCTGGCCTCATTGTCTTATCATCAGTAAGCTAATGAAAAGTTGAGAGCCTGAAACCTGACTGACACAAGAGAAATGATGATTCTAAATAAGGGCTCCCACCTCATGGTCACTCAACATATGTCTGGCATCCCAACATCTTATCATCTGTCGTACAGTGTACGGTTGGATTAACATCATGAGGAAGTAGACCAACGGGTGAATTAAGAGGTGGTGATGCTCAGATATCACCCTGAACACCAGGGATAATCAACACCATTTGGTGGTATACCAGGATAGGTAGCCCCTAAGTGCTCCAACATCCTTAGGAGGTATACTAGGATAGGTAGCCCCTACATGATCAACTGCTAGTTGTATATCAGCCAAATCCCAGAAGAGAGATAATCAACTCCCTTAAGTGGTATACCAGGATGGGTAGCCCTTAAGTGCTCCACTGCTAAATTTATATCAGCAAAGTCCCAGGGGATGAACAGTAGTTGTTTAAAGCCCGAAAGGGGAATACAACACCTTGTTCATTGATTATTGAATGGATAGAGAGGAGAATTATTGTCAGTTTTCTGAGGGATTTGTCTGCATTAATGAAGGATGTGTTTGCACTACAGAGGGATTTGTATGCTTTACTGAAGAACTTAAGTCCACCAGTATTCAGAGAGTGGTGCCAGCCCTGTTCATAATTATCAGCTAATTTTATAAAAAAGGCTGCACTGATATCACCGAGTATGGGATGGCTGTATAGACATGAGACTAGTCGTGCTGAAATGCCTTGTTAAAAAGAGTTGAGTTTCTGGTATTATTAACCAGAGCTGCTGTACGGTCGTCATTATTTGCATTGTATTCGATGATGTAGGGAATTACCTTCTTCCCTGTCTGAAGAGGAACTCCTGAATTGTTTGACTGACTTCCAAGCCTCAGCTTCACTTGGCCATACAGCCTACTCAGATCTCAGGTCATGTTTATGTCATTTCGGGATCTCACTATCATCATCACCATCATCATCAAGTGCCCTGCCAGCTGGTGTAGGCGTTCATGGCTCTCCACAGATCTCGGTCTTTGGTGTTCTGGATCAACTCTGCTGCTGATATTCCTCTATGCCACCGTCTCAATCCATCCAGCATCATTTCGCTTGGACTGCCTCTGCCTATCTTCCCCTCGATCTTTCCAGTTGTCACGATGTTCTCCAATTCCTCTCTTCTCGTTATATGACAGAAGAAAGATGTTTGTTTCTTTCTTATTGCTGTACATAATGTTCTTGTTTCATTAGCCTGTTTCAGGCAGTCGTTGTTAGTTACTCTGGCAGTCCAAGGAATTAGCAAAATTCGTCTCAGGAACCACATCTCTGTTCCTTCTAATTGCTATTTAATTTGTTCATTTACATTCCAAGATTCACTGCCGTACAGCAAAACTGGTTCTACATAGCATTTCAGCACTCTCTTTCTTACATTCAGTGATAGTGACTTATTGCATAAAATACTCTTCATTTTCTGAAATGCATCTTTTACTTGCCATATTCTGCTTTTAATCTATCTCTGTTGTAATATTCCATCTGATGTTATAAATGCAACTAAGTATCGAAAATTATCCACTTGGTTAAGAATTTTTCCTTCTATTTCTATGTCACATTTTGGTGCCACCATTTTCTTTGATATTACCATTGTCCTTTCCTTGCACTCTCTGTTACTACAGTGTTCAACAGTTGTTGTAGGTCTGTTGATTTATCTGCCACCAATACTGTGTCATCAGCATAGCGTATATTATTTATATTATAACCCCCAACTAATATTCCTGGCATCTCTTTGATCTCTTTCATTATTACTTCGTTATATAAGAAGATGAGATCTGATGACAAGACACACTCCTGTCGTACTTCTAGCTTTATCTGTTAATAATTATCCTCTTTATTTCCCATTTTAATTGCTGCTACTTGGTTCCAGTAAATATTCTTTATTATTCTCAAATCTTTCCTATCAATGCTGATATCTTCCACCATTTTAATCAGTTCATCATGTTTTACTTTATCACATGCCTTAGTATAATCTATGAAGCACAAATATATGTCTATCTGTTTCTCTATTGACCTTTCTATTAGTGTCCGTAATGTATAAATTGCATTGTTTGTGCCATTTCCATCCACAATGCCCATACTGTTCTTCACTAATTTCCATTTTTATTTTCTTTCTGGTTCTTCTCATTATGATTCTGGGTAGACGCTTAGTGATATGGTTTATGAGGTTAATTGTACGAAAATCTTCACAATCAATTGCTCCTGGTCTTCTTGCTATAGCTATAAATACAGATTTCAGCATATCACTGGGTAAATATCCACTGCTGTAAATATCATTCAACATTTTGGTTAATATATCTACTCCAAATTCTCCCAATACTTCTAATTCTTCTATTGTGATTTCATCTGGCTCAGCTGTTTTTTCCTTTCTTCATATGTTTCATAGCGTCAGCGACTTCTTCTTTTAGAATAGGTGGACCTTCTACGTTACTTTCTTCTGTTAATTCTTCCCTTTCTCCATCATATAATTCTCTCATATACTCATTCCACCTCATCATTACAGCACCTTTCTCCAATAATATTTTTCCTGTTTTTGATTCCAGACCATTGTATTTATTCTTATGTTTCTTCCCGTGAGCTCACTGATGTTTCTGTGCATATGTTTTGTATCTTTAATGGCATTTAATTCATTTGTTTTGCAGGTTCCTACAGTTATCTTTTATTTCTTTATTTACTTAGTGTATTCTTGTTTGTCATTTTTACTCTGTTTTCTTTTGTCCATCAGCATAATATTTCTTCATTCATCCATTTTTTATAAAGCTATTTGGCTTCTCTCCGGTAATATTTCTTTGCTAGTTTGATAAATGGAGTCCCTTAACATTTCCCATTGTTCATTTATACTCTGTATTTTAGCTATTGCATTGTACCTGTTTTTCACAGTCACTCTGTATTGTTCTTGAATTTCTGTACCTACTTCTAGAACCTCTTTACTAAGTCTCATGTTCCTAACCGTTTTGTCCCTCTCTTTAATCTTACTTTTATTTGTCCACATAGTGGTACATGATCACTATTACAGTCAGCACCAGGTATTGTCTTTACATTAATTAAAGCATTTATAAATCTTTTATTCATTAGTATGTAGTCAATTTGGTTGCGTATTTTCTTATCGGGGCTTTCCCATGTGTATAATCGTCTTTTATGGTGTTTAAACCATGCGTTTCCAATTATCATATAACTGATATTTGCGCATTCTATTAGCTTTTTTCCCTCTTTCATTTCTTGTACCTATATCATAGTTCCATACTACATCCTTCATTTTCCCCTTTCCTACTTTTGCATTAACATCTCCAAGTATTATTTTTATTTCTTGTGATCCAATTTGAGCCATCGCCATTTCTTTTTTGTCCCACAATGAAAGAATTATTGGATTAATAATTTGTTCATTTGTTGGTTGTTAATTTTGGGGAAAACATCCGATGGTATACAGTGATTTTGGTTTTCATGTGTTTTTAATTGATGGAGGGGATTTAATATCCACAAGCCAGACAGAGAATTCCCCCAAAACCCACCAAGTGTACCACATAAATGATTGAGTTGAAACCCGGAGGTTGTGTTTATAACGTGTAGAGGTTTTATTCAAGTTCACAATGTGTTACATAATACTATGTTACCTTAGAATTTGATCATGGTGAGGAGGGATCCACACACAAGGACACAATTTGTAATGGAGTTAGAGTATTTTTCCTCTAGTGTCTTTGGTAAATTTTCCTGATCATGTCGCCTTCCAAAAGAGGCCCTCTCTTTACAAAAATCGTGTAGGATTTGAATACTTTCACGTTGGGGGTTTCGGAGCCATTCATATGCTTCCTAAGGAAAGATGATTAATATAAATACCCACCCAGGCAACCCCTATTCATACGACCCCTTTTCTCATTTAAATGGGAAAAAAAAACCTCACACCAAAGTTACATGCAGGCAGGCAAAAGGGAAACAGACAGAAAAAAAAACAACTACTGTAAATTTTAAATGTTGAGCAAAACCCACGATTGGCAACGCTGATCTTATTCCGGTACGAACCTAAGGCCTTGTCCACGTCACATACTGTAAATCTGTAATTTTTGAATGATGAATGCGCTGTTACAAGATTACATAATAATTTTGTCACACTTTCGAATATCTAGGATGAAATTTATGCAAATCACCACTTCTTTCTGTATCTCGCTTTGTTTGTGCATGCTCTGTAATTATTGTGCGTGCAGCATCATATATGATCGTTATATTTTTGTCGTGATATGCTGCGAGAGAAATTAATATTCCATAAATAATTAATGTTACATTATATATGACTGTTATATTTTTGTCGTGATATGCTGCGAGAGAAATTAATATTCCATAAATAATTAATAATTTCGTTTTAAAGAAATGGGAACTTGTAACAGCACAAGAGAAATGGAGAGAGAGAGAGAGAGAGAGAGAGAGAGACAGAGAGAGAGAGAGAGAGAGAGAGAGAGAGAGAGAGAGAGAGAGAGAGAGAGAGAGAGAGAGAGAGAGAGAGAGTTCATACTCTGTACTACGCTGTGGAAGGCCGCCCTGCAGAAAGAGACCGAGTCATATAGGATGAAACCCGAAGCAACTAAGCCGATCCTATCGCCTTTAAACCTGTATACTACCAACATTGAAAGAGACATAATGAGTTCGCTTCATTGTGCAATAGTAATTTATTTCGCATGCTGTTTCAAAGTCGTCAAAGATTCCCGTTAGACATAATGGTTTTGATTTACCAACACAAACAAACATCGATTCTGAAGTATCATGTGTTCTTCTAATGGGGAAAATTTCCCCCACGCTCGCTGTAAACGACATAATCCAACATACCCCATTCTTGGGACGACAATGTTCCCATCCATGAGTAATCGTTTCCCCAAGTGATCAGAGGTCAGCATGTTTGAATAGAAAACGCGTCCAAACATTCCATACGAAAGTTCAGTTATACGTGGGGGAATTAAATTAAAACCTTAAATGTTAGATAGAAATTACAATAACCATGCCATTACCTTGTAACCTGTCAGTATTGTTGTTAAGGGTGTCAAGAGGGTTAAGCATGTGACATCAAGATGCAGACGATCACAGTGATGTCATAAGGACAGTTTAAAGATAGCCACCCCACTATTTACATGCACCAAAGAGGAACAGCATGATGTTATCCATCATTTTGATCAGTGAAAGGGTGAAACCTATAGAAATCCATCGGCGAATGAAGACCCAATATGGTGATACATGCCTGCCAGTCCAACAGGTGTATGAGTGGACTAGAATGTGTCAAAACTTTTCAGTCCGATGAAGAGGTATAAGAGGTGGTGCATAAATGGATACACCCTCGACCAAGAGAATTATGTTTTATCGGTGCTGGAGGCGTTGCATTGAACGCAGTGGTGACTAAATAAAAAAATGATACATTTGTCATTTACTTTTTCAGAATATATTCACACACACACACACACACACACACACACACACACACACACACACACACACACACACACACACACACACACACACACACACACACACACACAAACACACACACACACACACGCACGCACGCACGCACGCACACACGCACACACACACACACAAAGAACATATTTACGGTTTTCATTGTAAGACCCCTCGTATAATGATTTGCATATCCATCAAAAGACACACACACATCGGAAAAATAAAATCTAATGATGGACCAACAATAATTAGACAAAGCGAGAGACAGAAGGAAGTGTAGATACCTTGCAGCTAATCTTCTTTGTTGAGCCGATACTTGATTGGGATTGGATCATCCTGGATATTCTAAAGCGTGACAACATTATTATGTAATGTTATCTTGTAACAGCGCATCCATCATACTTGTTTCTTAAACATAAATGACAATAACAAGCACCACACACAAAAACAACTACTGTAAATGTGGTATTCTTTGATGATGAATGCGCTGTTACAAAATAACATTATTGCCATTGCTGCCAAAGACCTACATTCGTGGCGTACTTCAATATGCAAGGATGCAGTCACTTGTGAAGCAAACAGGACTGCCAGATTTGTGGGGAAAAAAGGCTGAACATAAAAACTACTGCTGGAGATCCTCCTCCTGAAACGTCAAGAATTCTTTGCCCACAGTGTCAAAGAACATTTGGAGCCAAAATAGGCCTTACCAGCTATCCTAGAACTCACGGCTCCATACTTTCAACCCCACTGTATGAAATGAATGGTCATAATCATTCTTGATGGACAAACAACAACAAAACTTCACTATCAATTCTGATGGCAGCTCCTTGTTTCCAATATATGGTTTTTACAAGTCTGAGGTCTTTCCCATCAATTTGTATATCTGCAAGCATCTCTATTATGTTGTCATGTCTTACTCTATCGAAAGCCGTTGTGTAGTCAATAAAGCAAAGTATATCTTTATTTACTTCTATAGAACGTTCAATTACTGTTCTCAGCATGTACACAGCATTTATTGTACCCTTGCTTTCTACGAACTCACAATGTTCTTCTCCTATTTCGGGCTCTGTTTCTTTCTAACTCTTTGAATGATAATTCGTAGCAAAATCTTCGTGATGTAGCTCATTATACTAATTGTTCTATGTTGATCACATTCCAAGGCTCCTGATTTATTTGGGATTGCAATAAATACAGAATTACACAATTCATTTGGTATATTTCCAGTATCATATATTGTGGTCAGCAGTCTGGTGACTTGATCTATCTCATATTATTCTAAAGCAATAATCATTTCTGTGGTAATGTTGCCTGAACCGGTGGCCTTGCCAGTTTTCATATGGTAAAGAGCTGAACCTCTGAACCTCCATCTTCAAAATTGATGGTCCTTCATTATTGTTTCGAAAATCATACTGTTCTTCTCTGTTAAACCTAGGATAGACTTATATAAAACAAGCTTAGCATATTCTGCCACTTAGTTGTGGAATAATCTTCCACAAGAAATCAAAGACACCAACAATCATTATACATACAGTCGTAACCTGTTTGAACACTAACTCAGGACAGACTACATGCCCCCTTAAAAACAAAACAAAAAACAGCAACAAAGACAATAATAACGGTAAATTATCTCGAACGACAACTAGCCAGAAAAAAACAAACAAAACAAAACAAAAAACATTCCTTGGGTATTTATGATGCCTATGTTAAACATTGCCTCAACGAGTCATGTGATTAACATAGAATTATTTTTCATGCGTTTTAATGCTTATTGTTCTTTTGTTGTTAAAGAATTGCTTCATAAGAGATGTTGAATGAAAGAATGTATGAGAGGAAATAGAGAAGAAGGCCAGAATGTCAGACGGGCCGCGTGCCCAATTCTTAACCCTTTGAAAATAAAGATTTTCGTTGTTTCGATCGTTCGTTGTTATCATCATAAAGGTTTTTCACATAATCTGACCATACATGTAGAATCTGAACTGTTTCTATTATGATTTTCCCATCTTTTGTTTTTAGGCAGCCTGCTGATGTACGTGTTCTTTTATTATTAGTCTCCTGAATTCTTTTGTGCATTACTTTGGTATTTTTACCGTTGTGTTGTTTTTCAATTTATATGCAATTTTTCTCAAGCCTTGCTTCTTTTGCTTCCTTACATAATGTTCTGACTTTTTTGTGAATTTCTTCATATTTGGCAGGATTATTTATGTTGTGTCTTCTTGTTTCCATTAGTTGTAAAATTTCTTCAGTCATCCATTTCTTAAGACCCACTTTCTTTAATTTTGGAATAGTTTTTTCTGGCGCTAAACTGATTGAATTCTTCAACATTCCCCATTGATCATACATATTTTGAAATAGGATCTCTAGATCAGAAAAAAATATCACATATGATCTTTACTTCTATGATAAAATTGTTTTGTATTACCTTGTCATTTTCCAATGTACACAGGCCATATTTATTGCTTCCTGGTGAATGCTTGACTTTTTAAAACTTTACCCTCAATGTTGTTGTAATGAATCTGTGATCACTGTAACAGTCAGCATTTGGGAACTGTTTTTGCGATTGTTAACGAATTTCGACACCATCTGCTAATCAGCATGTAATCAATCTGGTTTCTAATTCTGCTATCAGGACTCCTCCATGTCCATAATCTTCTAGGATGTTGTTTAAACCCCATGTTTCCTATATTTTCTGCTCTTTTGCCCAATTTACAAGTCTGTATCCTCTTTCGTTTCTCTCTCTCTCTCTCTCTCTCTCTCTCTCTCTCTCTCTCTCTCTCTCTCTCTCTCTCTCTCTCTCTCTCTCTCTCTCTCTCTCTCTCTCTCAAACCACGGTTGCCTACTGTGCATCCATCGCCTTTATTTCCCAATTTTGCATTGAAGTTACGAAGTATGATATTCATTTTTGAATTTTTACACTTCTTCAAAACAGACTCCATGTCATTATAAAATTCCTCTATACTATCTTCACTGCGTTCTCCTGTTGAGGCATATAACTGAATGGCGTTTATCATAAAAGGTCTACCGATTAATTTTACCAATAGAACCCTGTCTGATACAGCCCGATATCCTTGAACAGATTTTGATGTTTCCTGATCCAAGATAATTGCCACACCACTTTGCCGTTCTTCTCCTCCAGAATAAATAATCTTACAATCTTCCCATGTCATAATCCCCACCTCTTTCCATCTCGTCTCGCACATTCCTAATATATTAATCTTATCTCTTCCCATTTCTTGTTTGATGCTATCTAATTTCGAGATACCGTTGTATGGTTTTGTCAAAAGTGAATACTTTCGCTGCAAGCTCCAAATTCCCGCGATAGAAATAAAACAAATAGCATCTCAGCACAGCGCACGAACTTTGTGGCATCGGCAAAAATCCAATTGTTTGTATATCTAAATTATTTGTGAGTGTAGCTCATCACATTATAAGATGTAGCCAGTGCAGCATGCATTTTCCAGTTTACTGCTGTCGAAGGGATTTAATGTCCGCAACGAACGGCTCACAGGTCATCCCAGTTGACCTGCCATGGAGAAAGATAGACATTGATACACTACCCAAGAAATGGCTGATGTGTTTTGTTTATGTATTAACTAATTCTGCCATGTTCTTCATGGCCGGTCTCCGCGGCAAAAGGCTTATGGACGCGATTCCTAATCCCGCTTACCCGCGTTCGAAACACAGCTGCTCGCAATTTGGCAGCAGACCGCTTTGCTCTGGGTTTTAAAAAATATAAAAGAAAGAAAAAACAACTGATTCAGTTTCGAAGGATAATATATCGCCAAATGTAACCTTCCATTTGAAGAGAAGGACGCTATATCTCCATACTAGGTTCATCATATTATATGTTTTGTTTCGTGGTATTTACCGCAATTTCAATGCTCAGTGAACGAAAATTTGAATTACAATACTTTTCCATTTGATTGTGCACCATGTTTGGTCCACCTACTGTTTGTTTGGCACTGTATCAGTTCAATTTGTGAAGAATTCACACAGTGAATCGATTCATGCAAACAGTTGCCGACATCGTAACATCTGAGCCATACCAGACGGGCTGGTAGATATGTAGGCAGACATATAGGTAGGCATAAAGATAGGCAGGCAGTCTGGTGGACAGACAGAAAGGTAGAACGACTGACAGATAGGCAAATAGGTGGATAGACAGAAAGAAAGATAGAATGACTGACAGATAAGCAGATAGGTGGATAGACAGACAGAAGGATAGAACGACTGACAGGTAGGCAGACATATCGGCAAGTAGATACGTAGACATGTAGATAGAGAGACAATCAGATAGGTAGACAGAAAGGTAGGTATGTAAATAGGTAGACAGATACACATGTAGATAGGTAGACATACAGAGAGGTAGATGGCTAGACAGACGTGTAGATATGTAGAAAGACAGCTAAATGGGTAGTCAGTCAGACAACCAGGCAGGTAGATGAACAGACTTGTAGATTGTCTGAAATAGAGAAATGTATGTAAATATGTAGACAGACAGAAAAGTGCCTAGACAGACATACGGGTAGAAAGTAGATAGACACGTACATAGTTAGACAGACTGACGAGTATATAAGAACTCAGACAGAGAGTTAGAAAAGTACACAGGCACAGGGATATACAAGTATCAGACATACAGTTAAGTAGACAGACAGGCAGCTAGTAGACAGACAGACAGGTAGGCAAACATAATGTTAACCATTCACTAATACAGGTATATAAATAGACACACACACATGTATATAGGTAGTTAGTTGCATATCATTTACAGGATGTAATAGTCAACCCCAGAATTTCTCCCCAGACGTGTCTCCACCTTGCCGTGGTGGGGGAGCTTGCGTGTCCCATTTACCCCATGTGCTTGTCGATGGATGAAAACTACATATCGGACAGCTTATGGGATAGGGGCCAGACTACGAGAGACACAACCTGCTGCTCTGCAGGTAGACTGAGGATAGCAGTCAAAAGTTTAAATCAGGGGCACGAAGGCAGAAGTTCTTGGCCCGGACACATACTCTAAGGCTCTCTGTCGAGGGTTGAGGCTGAACGCCTCTAAGCCATAAACCCTCGGATGTGAGAGCCGGGCCGATACCCACCTACAGAAAAATAGAGGTGAGATACTGAGCACGCTACATGCCCAGTTCTGATACTTGTTCGAAGGCTCTCAGCTGGGGGATATGAGGGACCCCGGATGAGAGGGTCTGGCCGTTTCTCACTCACTGCTGCATGGAGGTAAGGTGCTGAGCCGGCAGCACATGTAATCTACCTCGTGAGCGAGTACTAAAAAGCAGAAAAAGTGCCCCAGTCGAATGAAATGGTTACGAAAACTGTCTGTAATCTAACTCATAGAGAGTGCAGACAAAAGTGGAAAAATGTCTCAATAACACGAAATGGAACGCCTGGCTAGCGAATCCATTGCGTGGTCCGAAGTCCGAAGCGAAAGATTACCGAGTGGATGTCGACCGCAGACTGACCGTTCCTGGTGTGTGCTTGAGCGACCAGTGGCAAGCGAGAAGCCCAACACATGGAAGTGAGAAACTAAAGCAACCATGAGCAGGACGTGGCAACTCCTCGATTGAGCCCAGTCTCAGAGCAATATGTGCCGGCTCTGCAATTATGGAAGCCTCCTTGGATAGTGAGGGAATGCCCATGGTCTGCCCCTGTCTTCCCCTGAGAGCTGACCGTGATGTCATTGACATTCTATCTTGACCAGCTGAGATGTGGGCGACATCACAACAATAAGTCTAGCCTTCCTCAAAACCCGAGGAAGGCTAACCTCATTAAAAAATGCCCGCCGAAGCCGGAAGTGCCGTCCTACAGGTGGCAAAATAAAAATTGACACTACGCATCTACTTCCGAGTGAAAGGTCTCGTCCGAATGTCTCTCGTGCTAGGAACAGCTCTGACTACCTAGTTTCCGAATGCCGCTCTTGTTTGGAACAAATCAAACTGGAACAGCTCTGACGGGCACAACGACAAGCACATGTCCGTGTCGAAAACTCGCTGAGTGGATTTCGTCTGCAGACTTGTCTGGTTTGTGCGGGACGGCCCGAGGCTAACGAAATGCCCAATATATTGAAGTGAGGAATTAAAGCAGCCATGAGCAGGACGTGACGATTCCCTCGGTGAGCCCAGCACCAGAGCGCTATGTGTCGGCTCTGCAATTATGGAAGCCACACAGGATGGCGGAAAATGCTGTGGACTGTCCCTGCCTTTCTTTGAGGTATATGACCGTTAAGTCTTCGACCGTTCCAACTTAACCAGTTGGGTTGTGAATGGTACCGCAAAAGTGAGTCTCATAGGAATGCTACCTGGTCAAAAAAGCACGCTAAAGCCGGATGTGTTGGCCTACGGGTTTCGTCCCAAGGGCGCATAACTTAGAGACACCCCACAATCACATCTGGAAAAAAAAACACACTCCGGATGAACGCAAAGAAGAAGAAGAAGAACCCCAGCATTTTTAGCTGTTCGTGATTCCTGGGCAAGTTTACGTTCAGTAGTTTGCCATTGCTTTCTGAACGACTGGAACCCATACTATTTAATAAAAAAACCAACACAAGGCGTCTGCTGCCAAATCACCTACAGCTGTGTTTCGAACGCGGTATGCGGGATTACGAAATACGTCCGTAACACCTTCGTCACGGAGATAGACAGACAGGTAATTACTTAGACAGACAGACAGACGCTGAATAGATATATAAATAGGTTTATAGAAAGTAATAAAGACAAAGAGACAGACAGGCAGATACAATAAAGCTGCCAATAAATGTCATTGATATAACTCGGGGGCTGAGTGGTCTCGAGGTATGGTGTCCGCCTCGAGTGCTGGAGGTCCCGGGTTCAGGCCCCGATGAGGACCGGGATTTATTTTAAAAATCCACCTGGACTTCCAGTAATAAAATTTCCCCTGGTCTCTGGGTAGTGAGATCGGACGCCCGTGTGTATTGTTGCGCACGTAAAAAAATCCCTTGGCAGTTGGAAATCGAAAAAGAGTAGCCTAACGGTGCTGCCCGGGCAAAATTTCGAGTCAAAAATCTACCCCAAAGTATTTCAGGATCCTCGCCGATGCAACGGAGTTCGTGCATTGAGCTGAGTTTCTCCAGACTCAGGTTTGAGTTAGGAGGAAAACGGAACACTTATGGGCTAAACCGTGTGCCGTGATGTTGATCCAACGACTAAACTAAACTAAACATTGATATGACTCAAGTCTATAAACCATCTTTACGCCGATGTCTGTCTTTCCAAACAATTTTCCACGTGTGTGCTAGGTTGAGCCATGGGAAATCATTAAATCAATAGCTTTGTGTTATTTTACGTATTCGATGTGAAACGTCACTGCTCTAATTTACAGTTCTAGGTATGGATACCGAGGCTGTGTCTGATGGTAATGAACATTGATTGTTGCTTTGTTGTGCACGCGGGCGTAAAGCATGTATCTTTTATCTTTTGTCCATGCTGCTTTGAAGTTTCTGTTTGAATGACACTTGCTCCTTTTCGTCATATTCCTTCTCCTCCTCGTCCTTCTTATTCTTCGCTTTCGGCTCCACCTCCTCTTCTCTGCCTCCCCTCCTCCCCTCCTCCTCCTATTCCTCTCCTCTCATTCTTCTAATTAATAATTTGTTTCCCACCGGAGTATGGATCGATATCAACATTCTACCTGGAAAAGTACATATCTGACTGGATTGTGCGTCCTTTACTTCTTAACAGAGGGATAACAAAAACATCTTCTAGAATGTAGATCTTCCTATCGTTCATTTTGTAGACCACGATATGTACAGAAAATAAATCTCCGAAGAAACAATGAGTCCATTGAAATTCCATGAAAAATACATTCACAAATATTGAACAGTGCTCATGACAGGCTCTTAGAAGAGAAACATATCAAGGACAGTCACTAGATAAGAGAACAATGGAACTATGATGGCACACTGTGGGTTCGATTCCGGGCCACGTCGTTCGGTTCACGAGTGCTATTTTCTCGGACACTCCTGGGACATACAGGTGTTACTACAACTAGTGCACTGAACTGATTAGTGCATGTGGATTAGCTTTCCCTACACCAACCTCGTTCAGACAGATGAAAGTTCAGTTCAGGGATCAAGCGACTTAAACGCCGGTGCGTGGGACACAGAAGGTTAAAAACATTCTTTCAGTGGATTCACGGAACAATGACAACAAGAGGAATGTAGAAGAACATGGATAGATATTTCTTTTTTAACGCTCGCTCGTTTTGAACTCAAGCGACGTCCAGACGCACTCCTTTTAGAAATGCTGGACTGAATTTTGCGTGTGGAATATCTTTCCCTATTAACAGTGTCCCTCACCATCAGGCGAACCCACTCGAACCCAAGTCAAGGACGAGAGGTCACAGTTGGATTGATGTATTATTTTAGCACTACCAGGATGAACTTGCCGGGCTCCCTGCTCTAGAGGTTACACGACTTTCTTCGTAATCACGTTTACTCTCGTGAGTAACGTGACGTGCGCGAGAATCGGTAGCGGTGCTTTCCGCGTCGGTAACTAATGGAACTTACGCTCAGAAAGCAATGGCAAACTACTGAGTGCAGTCTTGCCAAGAAGTTAACAATCAGCTGAAAGATGTTGATGTTGACAGCGATGTCCTGTAAAGGATATATGAACAGAAAAAAAAAAAAAAGGATGAATTTAGCTACCTTGTACTTCTGGAACTTACACACTGCATATTTATTTTTACAGTCAATATAAGGTATCAGTTGTACATTGCAAAACTATCAATTAGGGGCTTTGAGACCATTTATACAGTTAATAAATAAACACACGTCTTGTTTGGCAGTCATAGAAGTAAGACAAAATATGTAGTGGACGCACTAGACATAATAAAAAGTGAAAGCTATAATTACCGACTGGGATTCGAACCTGTCACCTCCAAATGGCGACGATTAAATATTACATCAACATATAGAGTGTCTAGTTAGTCATGCGTGGAAGTATACTTGTTAATAGTTGCAGAAGCGGTAGCAGTGGCAGTAGCAGTTGTAATAATGGTAGTAACAATAATGGTAGTGGTAATGTTAATAGGCGTAGTTTTAGTAGTAGTTTTGATTTTATAATTTCCTTTAAGGCTTCTCTACACTTGACGGCGTTCGAGCACTAATAGTAATGGTAGCAGCAGAAGCAGCAGTGACAATAGCAGTAGTGTCCTGAAATGCCGCCTTTACAGCCCAGAACAATTTTCGGTTGACTTTTGATGGACTGCTTTCTCTATAAGCATGTATAAGACGTTTCACATGACGCAAGATTACAAACCATCACAGATGGCTTTCTGTATGGGAAATTTAATTTGACACCAGTACAGGTCACCCACCCCCAGAGGTTATCAATCCAGCCAGACTGGAGGGCAGACTCAGTGGAGTGTGTAATTAAACCCCATCAGACATGAAGCAAGCAAACCAGGTTACCAACAGAGTTGTAAACTGGCAGCTGACCACAAGAACCTAATTGTTCCTTTGACATGACACCTGATAAGCAGAGCTAGGAAATCGCCCAACCGCGATGGCTGACCTCCATCTGAAACAGACTAGAGGTGCAAGGTGTGAAATCACTGATAAGACTCAGGGGGCTAAAAATTGTCAGACTCACAGGTGTGAGGGTTAGTGGTTCAGGAAGAATTTATGACAGGACAGACTGGGAGATAATGTGTCTGCCCTGTAGGAATGTGTGAAACAGATCTGACAGAGGCAATTAACACTGGGCCTGTGGACTTTGTACCAGACAGAGAGGAGAAAGGTGTGATGGCCAGTTTTGAAGTGGGAATTGCAATTAACGCCAGGGGAAGATAAGAAGAATTTATGACTGGAATTTCTGGGAGATAATAGGTCTACCGGACTCAGTATATATATTAGGCTGTTAGTCCTGGTCGGGTTAGATACGAAATCAGTGGAAACAGGTAGGCAGCCAATTCAATGTCTGTAGTCTTATGTCTGCTAGATTTCACTAGGAAAGTTATTTCTTAGTAACTAGTCAAGTCTTTTAGATGTATGTACTGATTTGTAGTCTACATCTGATCTAGGTTATTGCAAGAACTATCATTGTCGTAGGTTACTTGAGTGTTCTTTCTAAGTTCTGTGTTCAATATCATATTGCTTTAAGTGTTACTCTTCTGAGAAGTAGGAACCTTATGTAAGACAGATCTTGTCTAGATATACTAGAGGTGTCGTGGTAGATGCTTGTTAGTTCTTTGTAAACTAGCCTAGTTGCCTGTTGGTGTGTGCATTTGTTGTACAGAATATAGTCAACTGACTACTTCCTTAATTCTTACCACAGCAGTGGCTAAGTAGGGACTGCTCTGAGTATTGTTTCTATGTCTCATATTTATGTAAACAATATTGTTACTAACTTTGCATAATGCTATTATGTTAAAGTATTGGAGGTTTGATATATTTGAATTGCCGTATGCATCAGTGTTGTTATACTCTGGATATGCACTTGGCAAACATTTATTTAGTCTGTAACGTATATGGAAACTATGTTTCCCAGTTTGTTGTAGATAAGGATATTACTTACTTTTTTGCATTATACAATGTAGGTAAGAATAGCCTTATATGCCATTTTGTATTCGCATACCTTAGGTTTATTTGATGTGATTTGTTATATGGTAACGCACTAAGAATAAATTGGTGTTATGCTATTGTGTGCGCATTGGCACATTGGCCATCGATTGCAGTGGAAGCAGAGGGGTAATGGTACAGACATACCCACAATTGGTATAGGGTATATGGTGCTAAACATTTTCATTGTATGGTGGACGGTAATTCACGGAAGTCAGGCACAGATACTGGTGACGGCTTGTAAGCCCGGATGATCAGGCGTTATTATAATACCATTACCGACCCTGTGAGCTGCAAAACCAACTTTGGATGGAGCGGACTGTACGACTCCGAATGTCGGTATTAGCGACATGGACATGGGACGGCAGAAATGTAATAATAACAGGCGTGTGAGACAATTGAAAAGCCCGTCCCAGACTAAGACAGTAGGGAGAAGGAGGATGGTGAACGCATGTAGAGCTGGAAGATAAACTTGGCCAGACTGGTCATTGTATATGTGTGTGCTAGGATATGTTTTACTTAGGATTGCACTGATGTAGAACTAGATATAACACATTCTTGACTTTCTTTCAAGCTCTCACAAAGAGCGCCTGTGTATAGATCTCAAGGACGAGTGACAACCAGGTAGTGCCAGGACTGGCAGATGTCAGAATACCAGCAAGCTGTTTTGTTTCTACTGGAGAGAGGGGATCGGGACCACAGATCCAGATAGTTCAAGTAACAGTAAAGTTACGTAATGTTTCTCATCACAATATGTTATATGATTTCATCATCATCATCTTGAAATCAGATGTCTAATATGATTAGTAAATAAATGTTGTAGGATTTTAACTCATAAGTTCAGTGTTATATTTTTAATTCCAATCGTGTATACGTGTTATGTGTGTACATTGGTGGGGGTTCACTTACACACCAAGGAAGGGAGAAAAACCTGTACTGGGATAGTTGTCAATTACACTTAAATTTAGACTTTAAAATCTATCCTAGCTAACCTTCTCTTTCCTATTCCTTGGCGAATATTCAGCACAGTTCATTTCAATTTTGTAACGAGCCACTTGGAACTGTACGTTGGATATTCAGGGCTTAATCTATAGTTCAACAATATAGATTTTGTCCCTAGTCAGGTTCTGACTATTTGGGGTTGCTCGCCAGTGAATAATACATTCATCTAGGCGGTGGGCACCCTGACTTCTGACAAGTAGTAATAGCAGTGGTTGTAGTAGTAGTAGTAGTAGTAGTAGTAGTAGTAGTAATAGTAGTAGTGGTAGTAGTAGTAGTAGTAGTAGTAGTAGTAGTAGTAGTAGTAGTAGTAGTAATAGTAGTTGTAGTAGTAGTAGTAGTAGTAGTAGTAGTAGTAGTAGTAGTAGTAGTAGTAGTAGTAGTAGTAGTAGTAGTAGTAGTAGTAATTGGTGGTGAAGGCTGGTAGGGGACTTAATACATTGAGGGCGATGGCAGTAGATCAGAGGATGCTTTACGGGCTCTTTCAGCAGTTAATAATTTCTGCCGTTGAGTATGGTTTAGGGCTGCTGACAGTATCAAATAGCCAGCTTGAAAGGTTGGAGCTCATAAAGAATGCCGCCATGCGGGTAATCCTGGGGTGCACAAAGGACACACCAATTATATGCATGATGCATATCCTGGCGCTACCAACAATGAGAGATAGGCCTAGGGTCCTTCATGCCAAACGGTACAAGAGAGTTGCTGCAGATAGGGACCACCCCCTGCATGAAGCCATGGAAATGGACAAGAGTCGTAGACTAAGACGAGGCAGGTCCTGGATGGTTCAGGCAGAACTATTTACACGTCAGGTGTGTGATCTGGAGACAGTCAATTGAAAAAAAAAAGAGTTAATTGAAGTTCCGGAAGACATGATAGACTGGCGCAATGTAATAGTAACACTGGGTCGTGAGTGCAGAGAATGGACAGCGGGCCGCACTGAGTTTGAAGTGCAACAAATGATCCTGAGTAATACACATCAAGGTAAGTCATCTACACCGATGAATCAGTGGGGAGAAACAGAAGTAGTTGTTTGGGGTTTTATTGCAAAGGCTAATGGACGAGTCTTGAAAAAGGAGAGTCTGGCATATGAGACTACAACCTCCAGCATAAGAATGGAGGTGGAAGCAGTAACAGCGGCATTCCGTTGATTACAGGAGACTACTACAACACACACTGTATTTATTGCGGATTCAAAGAGTATGTTTAGTAAGGTGGAGAAAGGAATGTTTCGTGTGGAATGGTTATTGTCGCTTCAGAGGTCACAGATTGTGAGAATTGTATGGATATTTTGCCCTGGCCATGCTGGGGTGTCGGGGGATGAACAGACTGATAGGCTGGCAGGGAATGCACCTCTTGGTGGTAGATTTTCTATGGAAAAGGGGGTGGTGATCGTGCGCTTGTGGGACTGGGTGGAGCAGACGGGGGAACAGACAGAGAACAGAGAACCCGAATGTGGAAAGAATGAGATTGCGGGGGATCGGCAGGGTTTCTGGAAGAATCTCAAAACTTAGAGGAAGACCAGGAGAACTTTAAACCAGATAGTGGTGGGAACGATTAGTATTATGACTCTTAGCTGGCTGTTCAACGAGGGGACGGAGCACGTATGGGTATGTCCTGAGTTCAGTGATGTCGGTTCTTAACTCAACTCAACTGGTAGTAGTAATAGTAGTAGTAATAGTAGTAGTAGTAGTAGTAGTAGTAGTAGTAGTAGTAGTAGTAGTAGTAGTAGTAGCGGTATTAATAGTAGTAGGGGTAGTTGTAGTAGTATTAGTAGTTGTAGTAATTTTAGTAGTAGTAACACCAGCAGTACTAATACTACTACTACTACTACTACTACTACTACTACTACTACTACTACTACTACTACTACTACTACTACTGCTGCTACTACTACTACTACTACTACTACTACTACTACTACTACTACTACTACTACTACTACTACTACTACTACTACTACTACTACTACTACTACTAGTAGTAGTTTAACATGTCCGTTACCATAATTCATCATGGGACAATATACATTGCCTCTAAATCTTTCAGTTATGTTCCACTTCTGTCTAACGTGTATGTTCTATTCTGTGAAACCTTATATTCTGCATTATATCCGTACCGCACAATTTCTATATAGGAATCTCTCCGAACGCACTCATGTCGGTCGCGTAAATCTGTCTGTGCACGCGTAATTTAACGACTGTAATTAGTACTAAGGGATATATGAACTATGGACGGTGTCATCAGGAAGGCGTCCGCTCTGAGCCTCCCTCGACGCACCCTCGAGGAAAACAGACACAATGCTCGCCCATTCAGCGCCAAACGTGCGGTTGCTCGTCTACGCGCGTCGGTGACTAGAGACGCAGAAATGCTGAAAATGGCCGGACGATGAAAAAAGAAGTAGACTGATTGGAAGCTATATTTTCTGTATTTTGTTGATAAACATTCCGTGCTGTGTGAAATAGTGGAGCCTGTGCAACAATAGGTTTTCTGAGCGCGGTTATAGGAACTTTAACAATAACTGAAAGAGTTGGCGTAAGGTAAGATACATTTGTACATGTAAGTTTGTTTTGTTTGTCAGTTCACGTTTTGTTGATGTCGTTGCCGAACATTGCGTTGGTGAGATGTGATTTTGTGATAATTTTGTGGGTGATTTCTTTCAAGTGGAATTACGTTGTTTGAATCATGATTTACTGAGTGCTAATTCATCATCATCATCATCATCATCATCATCATCATCATCATCATCATCATCATCATCATCATCATCATCATCATCATCATCATCATCATCATCATCGTCGTCGGCATCATCATCATCATCATCATCATCATCATCATCATCATCATCATCATCATCATCATTATCATCATCATCATCAGGATATTGGCGTGGATGAAAGGTTTAATGCGCTTAAACTTTCTGTTCTGAACGCGGCTTTGTGTGTTCAGTCTACACGCCGGTCAGCTGTTGTCCTTGATTTGAATCGTAAATTACAAATACCGCTGAAGTTGGAGAAGGGTTTGCCTGTTGGCGATGGACACTGCCATTGGCGAAGCACTCACTAGTAGTAGAAGCTACTAGTAGTAATAGCACATGGGTGGATTACGCTCGAGATGAAAGCCAGGGAACACCCCAAAAAAATCATCATCGATATCATCATCTTTATCAGGTTGTCACTCCACTGTCTCCTAATATCAGCTCTTCTCTTAATCTCAGTGCATGTTCTTTACTTTCTCCAATTTCAAAAAGTAAAAATTTGTAAATAGTGTTTGGAATGTTTAAGAGTTTTATTCAATTAGTTATTAAAATTCAATGTTTACAGTGCACATTTTCTGCAAACTACCTCTAGCTACCTCTATTAGTCTCCTAGTTCTCAAATATAGGTGAAGAGCAGCAGGTTAAAAAGAGGACCTGGCGAGGAGTGGTTACAAGTGCCAACAGATTTCTGTACGTCCTTTTATGTTTGCATCCAATTCGACAGAAAATGCAGGCAAGAAAATCCGGTTGCTGTGGAGGCGGAAGTACAAGCGTTGATTTTCGAGAATTCGCTAGACGGAGATGCTGTCATTTACACAGATGGGTCGGCCGTCCACATGTGAG
>JACEFZ010022253.1:0-27578 GCA_014155875.1 Cepaea nemoralis | reverse complement strand
AATGGAAAACTACTGAGCGTAATCTTGCTAAGAAATCAACAATCAGCTGAAAGATGCTGGTGTTGACAGCGATGTCCTGTAAAGGATATGCAAAACATTATGTTGATTAGTGAAGTGCAAGTCAACTAGCAACGCCATAATCATTGTAAGGACATTATTAGAAAAATCTATAGAAGTTAAAAAGGGTATGTTCTTATGCTTTATATACTACACAAAGGTATTTGACATTATCTGTGTGAAACATGTTGAAATAATCAAACTAGCAGAATGTTTATTCATTGACGGTGCAGATTTAATAACAGTAAAGTGCATATATTGACAGCAAACAACAACTATAAGCGTCAACAACCATTTCAGAGCATGTCAGTGCCTAAAGAAGAGTGTCCGACAAGTCCGTGTGTTGTATTCCGATTTGCTGTCGGTATACTGTTACAATATAGCAAGATCTAGGGAATATGTGTCAACGAGTTCAGCTGTCGGTTATAATATAAATAATTTACACATGTGCTGATGATCTCGTCTTCATAGCAAGAAATAATCAGAAACTGCAGACAATTATTGATATGCTGGTAGTAGAAAATGAAGTAAACTGTCGCCATTCGAATAACGAATGATTATACACAGCGCGCTGTGAATAACGCCTCTCCACGGGAGTGTTATTCGCAGTCGCGACTGGTCACATGACGTTTACTACCGTCGATACATTCGAGGGATACTAATTGGGATATGTTGGGGGGGGGGGGGGGATGCATTTATTAATTACAGATACACACATATAATAACGTAGAAGGCATGCAAGTGCTATTGTGTAATGTATTTATTGAAATAAAGGATCATATAAATTGAATATGTTGTTGATCACCTCCGGTTGAATGTGTGGTGGACTGCTAGATTATATAAAATGAAGAATTAACTGTTTAAATAATGCATGCCTTTGGAAGTTCTAAAAACAATGATCGACTGCCGCTTGGAATCAACCTCAGCACGTGTAATAAAGCAGCACATTGGTGTTTCACATTGTCCCATTGTACACGTGCCTCTTGTTTGACATGGCTGTGGTAGCATCTGCCATGAAACTGCACTTACTTTATTAACTCCACCGGTTATGTTTTATATGAGTACAAACATGTTCGGTCTGCCGTGTTGTTGACGAATGACAGAATCATTTAATGCGAAGGTTGAAGATGAAAAGTTACCCGCCCGTGTAAAATATCAATAGAAGTATAAAGAGAACAGCATGCTAAATGCAGCCCGGTAAACAAGTAAACCACATTTAACTGCCATTAAAGCATCTTTGCTGAAAAACTACGGGTATTGTGCTCAGTATAAAGCCAGCAGCCAGACCCTTTTGACAAGAAAACATTTTGTTTAGATACATATTAGGAAAAAATTTATAAAGCTCAGTCTACAGCGAGCAGTAATAGTTCTACACACATCCCAATGAAGAAAATAATCGAATCATGTACCACGCCAATCGACCTATATATGAGAGTTGACGTACAGAAGCGTGGTACATGATTCGATTATTTTCCATGGGAATATCGATACATGAAGCCAATAAGCGGGCACTCTCCCGCTGTTTATACTTCACCTCGACACCGCAAGATACAAGAGGAACATATGAGATGAGATGAGATGAGTAACGAGCACCATTACTTAAAAAAAAAACACACCATAAACAAAAAACCATGATGCTAACATTGGATGCTTATTTTTATTGACTCAAACCGTAGCTTACAAAAGTACTCTATCAGTTTCTTCTTAACATGATCGTGGAGGCAATCCATACGCTCGTGAGTATGTAAACGTACCAATCGTATTGGGGGTTTGGGGGGGGGGGGGACAGTTAGAACCTCCACTGTCAATTAATGGTTGTTGGCTAGAAATCGCAACTGGACTCCTAAACAATTCGGACGGTACAAAACGCTGACAGCAGCCCCATCACTAGATGCCACCATTGCATCCACGTTTAGTCGACACTGCAGGAAGAAATGTCTGCCTGTATTTCCTATAAAGAGTGATGATTACGGAACTCACAACTTATCTGTGCGTCGGTAGGGCATACTACTACATATTCTCTAAATTAACTATCAAGACCTACCTGGTTCTGACGTCTAGAAACAATTGAAAAGCAATTATATATGCAGGAGACGATACTTAAGGCCATTACGTCACAAAAACTACCTTTGAAGCACGTGCTAGAGAAAACATTATATTTGAAAGCTCAGACAATGGTGAGTTCTCTTTACCACATGTGGGTATGGAAAACATTATGTGTGATGGCATCATAAACAGGTTTTCATTCTATGTCACAAGAGGTTGAGGTAATATTAGTTAGACAGTTAGTCGCTGTTCCAACTTAATTGCAGCTGTCAACCCATAATTGTTTTGTTTCTTTGCCAGAAAAAAAATCACACAAAATGCTCTTAACTGTCCCATTTGAAAAGTTAAATAGACAGTAGTCCCAGTAAAACCAATAACACGCGCAGGCAAACATACATAAGGTCGTTGCCAGAATGCCTAAGCAACAGAATGCCACTAGAACTACAACTCATCTTCGGTGGAAGCAGCAGTAATTAAAAAACAGGCAGTTGCATACACATTACTGCCTAATTCAAAACCAACTAGTTCTGCAACCAGCCACCCGCCATTTTTCCAAACAGAGGGTTAACAACACAAACTATCCAGCATACACGAAAAAGCATTCCGCGTGAAATCCACAGCTGACAGTATCGCACCTAGCACTCAGCTCAGTAGCTGGGCGACGGAACGATGTACTACAAGTGTAAATAAGAAGTATGCACTAGTAAACCGTGGTCAGAAGCAAACAACAATATAAGGTCTTAACGGACTGCCTGCCTATCCGCTATATTGGACATTTTTCTGGGGAAAAAAACATTATTTGTAATAACTTCAACGTTAATATAAAGCCAGAAGGCACAGGTCGGGCAATATTTAGCTCTGGTTCTTCTTGTTAACCGTATAATTGACACAAACTGAGCTCTTATTAGTTAATGCAGCCGTGTGCTGATCTGTTTTGAAATACTACCATTGAAACACGTGCTAGAAAAGGAAAACAAAACCATTTTTGAAACCTCAAACAACAGTTCTCTATTTATGATAACCTCAAACACAGGTTTGCTTTATGTGGCACATATGTTGGAGGAAACATTATTTGTGCTAATAGTAACGACAGTTTTGCTCTCTGTGGGACATTATTTGCGAAAAAGTCAAACATGTTTTTGCTCGCTGTGGGACATGTGTACCAGCAAACATTATTTGTTGTAACGTCAAACACTTGTTTGCTCTCATGCCACTTTAGATAGCATTCGATACATACACTCTCAACGGCCAGAGGCCAGTTTCTGGAGTGGACATTTCAAGCGGTTGTGGTGGAATGCCAGTGTTTATGGTCGGTAATTATTACCAAACGTGTTATTTCTTGTAGGTTAGAAATGTTGAAAAACCTCTTGATATTATTATGTATAACACTAGAATGTATGTACAAAAAGCTGGCAGTTTATCTTAAAATACTTCTTCGGGTGCCTGTTCTTAAACAGACGTTGGCTTCGCTCTGTCATCTGCTATTGTAATGAAGTTGATGTTGCATCAATTATTGTTGTTTATAAAACGTGTGTGGGTGTGTATGTGTGTCAAGTGAGATTTTGACCCATGCACACACAGTGAAGCCGGCAGTACATTTCGTCAGCTACATGGTTTCTGTCTTCAAGCTTCATCACTTTCTCGGGAATAATTAGAAACATCATCAGCATCATCATCATCAAGTGCCGTGCCGGCTGGCGTAGGCGTTCATGGCTCTCCACAGATCTCGGTCTTTGGTTTTCTGGATCAACTCTGCTGCTGATATTCCTCCATGCCACCGTCTCAATCCATCCAGCATCATTTCTCTTGGTCTGCCTCTGCCTCTCTTCCCCTCGATCTTTCCAGTTGTTACAATGTTCTCCAATGCCTCTCTTCTCATCACATGACCGAAGAAAGAAGTTTGTCTCTTTCTTATTGTTGTATATAATGTTCTAGTTTCATTAGCCTGTTTCAGGCAGTCGTCGTTAGTTACTCTGGCAGTCCAAGGAATTCGCAACATTCGTCTCAGGAACCACATCTCTGTTGCTTCTAATTTCTTCTTAATTTGTTCATTTACATTCCAAGATTCACTGCCATACAGCAAAACTGGTTCTACATAGCATTTCAGCACTCTCTTTCTTACATTCAGTGATAGTGACTTATTGCATAAGATACTCTTCATTTTCTGAAATGCGGCCTTTGCCTGCCCTATTCTGCTCCTAATCTCTGTTGTACATCTTCCATCTGATGTTATAAATGCCCCTAGGTATCTAAAATTATCCACTTGGTTAAGGATTTTCCCTTCTATTTCTATGTCACATTTTGGTGTCACCATTTTCTTTGATATTACCATTGTTACTGTTTTCTTGATATTCAAGGAGAGTCCTTTCTTTGCACTCTCTGTTACTACAACGTCTAATAAATGTTGTAGGTCTGTTGAATTATCCGCCACCAATACTGTGTCATCTGCATAGCGTATATTATTTATATTATGACCTCCAACCAGAACCGGTTCATACCAGAATGCGATCGGCGTTGCCAGTAGTGGGTTGGGCTCAATATTTAAAAGTTAGTATGTAATTACGGCTTCCTGGCCTAGGGGTTAGCAACTTTTCTACGTAATCTCGTATACTCTCGTAAGTAACGTGACGACGGTGAGATTCAGCAGTGGTTCGAAACGCGTCGGTAACTTACGGGGTATGTGAGCCGGAAGCTCTGAAAGCAATGGCAAACTACTGAGCGTAATCTTGCCAAGAAATCAACAATCAGCTGAAAGATGCTCATGTTGACAATGATGTCCTGTAAAGGATATGTAAACATTTTTTTTTAAAGTATTTAATTATTAATTGCTCACTTTTAGATACAGAACTGGTTAATTTAGTTTCTAAACTAAAAATAATGTAATTATAGAGCAGAAGAAGAAATCAATTATTATTATTATTATTATTATTATTATTATTATTATTATTATTATTATTATTTATTATAAGCGAAAGTGACTGATTAATTATGCAGCAGTTACAAACTTATTTACTTACATTTATGCATGATATTTAATCAACAAAGGAAAGCTGTCACAATGCAATGGGTGCGTCAAGACAATGTGAGTTCATTTTATGTATTGTTCTTTCACTAACGACGAACATTTCACATGAAATTTATTTAATATAAAAGGACAGCTATTTATAACTATTAATTAGGTCACAGCACATCCTATCGAAAAGTCTTAAAAGCCAAGTGCATTTTTCTGAGAGACTTGGAGACTCTCGTGCTTTGTGCGATGCTTTCGGCAGGCCGCCCTGCGGAAAGAAACCGAGCCATGTGGGATAAAACCAGGTGCAATGAAGTCGATCATCTCGATCCTGTTGACATTCTATCGAAAGAGGAATGTGACTTTTACTTTCCTGTTACCAAAATGCACAATAAAGTATACATCTTGTCAGGTTTGTTAGCGATGCGACATACTTTTAATGAATAATAAACAATTCGCGGCCATTTTTAATTGTTAATTAAGTCACGGCACATCCTATCGAAAAATAGATAATACGTCAAGTTAGGCCTCGCCACCCCGGACGCAATTATATACAGTACTGTGTTGTCCGTTTAAAAAAAAAACAAGCCACAGTAATAGAAGGCAGAATGTCTCAGCTTCCAATTTATTAAGCCACAATAAAATGTCCCTCATTTCTTAGGACCTCTTTACGCTTCCTGATTGTAAATTACGACACACACACAAATTTATAACTCCGCTTAGAATTAACACATAGAATAGGCCCTACTCTTTGTTGAAATACCATTGGATTCGTCTTGTCAAGCTGTATCCAACTGTGACGATGTCATAAGCAGAAACCCCATTTTAAAATATTCTCTATGTATGCTACATGTAGCACCATTTCTCTTGGTCTGCCTCTACCTATCTTCCCCTCGATATTTCCAGTTGTCATGATGTTCTCCAATGCCTCTCTTCTCATCACATGACCAAAGACAGCTGTTTATCTCTTTCTTATTGTTGTATATAGTGTTCTAGTTTTATTAGCCTGTTCCAGGCAATCGTTGTTAGTTACTCTGGCAGTCCAAGGAATTCGCAACATTCGTCTTAAACGCCATATCTCTGTTGCTCCTAAGTCCTTCCTAATTTGTTCATTTACATTCCAAGATTCACTGCCATACAGGAAAACTGGTTCTATATAGCATTTCAACACTCTCTTTCTTACATTCAGTGATAGTGAATTATTGCATAAGATATTCTTCATTTTCTGAAATGAGGCTATTGCCTGCCCTATTCTGCTCTTAATCTCTGTTGTACATCTTCCGTCTGATGTAATGAATGCCCCTAGGTATTTAAAATTATCCACTTGGTTAAGAATGTTCCCTTCTATTTCTATGTCACATTTTGGTGTCACCATTTTCTATGATATCACCATTGTTACTGTTTTCTTTATTTTCAAGGAGAGTCCTTTCTTTGCACTCTCTGTTACTACAATGTCCAACATTTGTTGTAGGTCTGTTGCATGGTCAAGCCATATTTCACATACATATTAATTGTGGAACCTTCACAGAAGTAAGGGAAAGAATCACAGACTAGAAGACGGACGAGACAACATAACAATTGAAAGCAATAGTTACCGACCGGGTAACTATGGAAATATAGCTGTCAATATGTATGTTGTCTAGTGCCTCCTCTAGTCTCTCATTCTTTCTCCTACGTCTATGAGCGCCTAACAATACGTGTGTTTTGAATTTATTTATGAACATACAGGGATTATTATGTGTCTTCGCCTTGCTCTTTTCCCCTCAGGTTTTCCAGTTGCCACTAAGTGTTCTATTCAATTTTTCCTCGTAAAGTTTCCCAAATATCTTGACTGTCCACTTCTAATTGCTATAATCAAGTTACGGTTTTGGCGTGTTTCTTCAGGGACTGTCTTATCCCCGTTTCTGTCTGTCTATGTTATTCTGTGCAGTTTCCTCAGACAAATCTACACCACATACACAAACACACGTGTCTTCAATATACACGAGCATAATAACAGGCGAGCAAACACAGATCTGATTGTATCTAATTCTTACCTTACGCTCTGGAGCACCACACCGACCCTACTGCCACGCAATATATCCTTATGCTGACCTGAAGTATACGACTGCTTACCCACTGACTTATCTCCTCCAGTACAACAGAACACCGCCCAAACACTGCCACTGCCACAAACAAGCGACAGGGCCAGATCCTCAAACAAGAAGTCAGCCAGAGTTCGAATAACCGAAACAGAAATACAGCCTGTCTTATATGGATAGCATGATTCAGAGTTCTACGGCCTGGTTTCATCTTAGGCCTAGCAGCTGAAGGAGGTTCACTGCCGCGTGTTGTTTCAATTATGCATTTAGGTTAGTACATTGGGTCAGTCCGAACAGCTGTTAAACTGAGACAAAATGCAAAGAGTAGACAGAAATAATGCTCATTTTATTGATTGAGCCAGTAGTTAATGTTGATTAACGTTAATTTTAAGTTCTACCAATCATTGCGCTGACTTTTTCCCCAGCGCGTTTGATGAAGTTCACAAGTTCTTTGACGCAATGACAAAGAAAATACACATAAATAATTAAAACATTAATAGTGGGCAATTGGCGGCAACCAATAAATACATCGTTTACAATAAAATCTCAAGATATTGATAGCTTAACGAAAAGTATCTTATGCATTATGTCACCATCATTGAATGTTAGCAAGAGAGTGCTGAAATGCTACATAGAACCTGTTTTGCTGTATGGCAGTTCATCTTGGAATATAAATGAACAAATTAGGAAGAACTTGAAATCAACATTCGAATGTTGCGAATTCCTTGGACTGTCAGAGTACATAACAATGATTGCCTGAAAGAGGCTAATGAAACATTATATACAACAGTAAGAAAGAGACAAACAGCTTTCTTCGGTCATGTGATGAGAAGAGAGGCATTGGAGAACATCGTGACAACTGGAAAGATCGAGGGGAAGTGAGGCAGAGACTGACCAACTGGCTGGGCACTTGATGACGATGATGATGGTCATGATGATCGATGGCTACTTACAGCTTAACGGACCCTACAGACTGATGGATGTAATCTAAGAAATACTGAATGTGCATGTTTCCCTGATAACATCACATTTCTGGTCAGCGCTTGAATGAGAAAACGTAGAAGATTTATTTCCAGGAAAAGTTGGTAGATTCAAACAAGTGAGGCCAATGTGTCGTTATCATTAGAAAACTAGAAGTTGATGCACAAGTGTCAATGTTAAAAACTGCATAACTTAACTGTGATAGTTAAGTAGGAACAAGTAGCAAAATAACCCATAATCATGGCTAAATGTAGTTAAAGAACAAATTATAATCAAGTATTGTACTATTAAATGTTGTACCAAAGGTTGTAGCTCATTTTATTGTTGTGCTAAATGTAGTTATACGACAGGCTGTAGCACAATATTGTTATGCTTCGTGCAGTTGTACAGACGGTTATAACTCATTGTTGTTGTGCTAAATGTAGTCGTACGACAGGTTGTAGCTCATTATTCTTATGCTTTAGATAGTTGTACGACAAGTTGTAACACAATTTTGTTGTGCTTTGTGTAGTTGTACAACAGGTTGTAACTGAATATTGTTTTGCTTAATGTAGTTGTAGGACAAGTTGTAACTCAATATTTCTGTGCTTCGTGTACGACAAGTTGTAACTGATTACTGTTGTACTAAATGCAGTTGTACGGCAGGTTGTAAATCATTAATGTTGTGCTACATGAAGATGGGCGACAGGTTGTTACTCAGTATTGTTGTGCTAAATGCAGTTGTACAACAGGTTGTAACTCATTGTTGTTGTGCTAAATGTAGTTGTAGAACAGGTTGTAACTCATTGTTGTTGTGCTAAATGTAGTTGTACGACAGGCTGTAACTCATTATTATTTTGCTTTGTGCAGTTGTACGACATATTGTAACTGAATATTGTTGTGCTAAATATAGTTGTACGACAAGTTGTAACTTAATATTGTGCTTCGTGTACGACAAGTTGTAACTGATTCCTGTTGTACTAAATGCAGTTGTACGCCAGGTTGAACTCATTAATGTTGTGCTACATGAAGACGGGCGACAGGCTGTAACTCAGTATTGTTGTGCTACACGGTACTATACGACCGGTTGTGATTCATAGGCGACGAGTTTTCCATAAACGGACATGGAATCACAATATGTAAAGGTTAACAATTATGAAACAAATGAAAGGACTGCTTGCAAGCAGCTACAATTTAATAGCTGGCTCTTTGCCGCCACATTTCTTCGATGTCACTGTTCGACGGCCGTCGCTGTGTACGATCGTGTGTATGTCTCTTGCAGGGACCCTCTTCTCTTCCTTATGTACGATCGTGTGTATGTCTCTTGCAGGGACCCTCTTCTCTTCCTTATGTGCCGTAATTTACTGACGGTGTTCGCACATTTGTCACATTTGTCTCATGTGTCAAGATGTGCTCATTTTCTGTATATCCCCACAGTTAAAGTTACTTGATTATCCTTTACATGAAGTCACAGTCAACCTCAGCATTTACTGGCTATTTGTGATTTCTTGGCAATCTTTAAATTCAGTAGTTTGCCATTGCTTTCCGAAAGACCGGCACTCATACCATTTTGTGAAAACTAACACAAGGCGGCCTGCTGACAGATCACCCGCAGCTGTGTTTCGAATGCGGCATACGGGATTAAGAATTGTGTACGTAACCTCTTCGCCACGAAGCCAGCTAGCCCCACAGGTCTCGATAGAGTGCCGCCTATATTAACAAGATGACGATGATAAAATACCACCTATATTGCCAAGATGACGATGATGAAATACCACCTGTACTGACAAGATAGCGATGATAAAATGTCACCTGTACTGGCAGGATGACGATGATAACATACCACCTGTACTGACAGGATGACGATGATAACATACCACCTGTACTGACATGATGGCGATGATAAAAGACCACCTGTACTGACAGGATGACGATGATAAAATACCACCTGTATTGACAGGATGGCGATGATAAAATACCACCTGTATTGACAGGATGGCGATGATGAAATACCACCTGTATTGACAGGATGGCGATGATGAAATGCCACCTGTACTGACAGGATGGCGATGATAAAATACCACCTGTATTGACAGGATGGCGATGATGAAATGCCACCTGTATTGACAGGATGGCGATGATGAAATGCCACCTGTACTGACAGGACGGCGATGATAAAATGCCACCTGTACTGACAGGATGGCGATAATAAAATGTCACCTGTACTGACAGGATGGCGATGATAAAATACCACCTGTACTGACAGGATGGCGATGATAAAATACCACCTGTACTGACAGGATGGCGATGATAAAATGCCACCTGTACTGACAGGATGGTGATGATAAAATGCCACCTGTACTGACAGGATGGCGATGATAAAATACCACCTTTACTGACAGGATGGCGATGATAAAATACCACCTGTACTGACAGGATGGCGATGATAAAATACCACCTGTACTGACAGGATGGCGATGATGAAATACCACCTGTACTGACAAGATAGCGATGATAAAATGCCACCTGTACTGACAAGATAGCGATGATAAAATGTCACCTGTATAGCCAGGATGACGATGGTAAGATGCCACCTGTATTGACAGAATGACGATGGTAAAATGCCACCTGTATTGACAGGATGGCGCTGAAGATTGTGGGGGAACAACTGTATAGAATATACGACACTGTATACAACCGTGTGTTTTGTAAAATGATTTACGTGCGGTAGTTTAGAAATGATATAGCCAGCACAGCACACACGATCAGTGACAAAGGAGGAAACACAATTATAGGAGTGATATACAGCAGTGACCGCTCAGTTCAGTTTCAGTACCTGTACCTGTACCTGTAGATCACTCGCAAATAATGCCAAATGGTACATGTTCTATTCTCCACAGTCTTGCCAGTTGCGTCTGTCTGGTGGTGAGGATATCCAGGTCCGACTCCATGATTAAGAGTACCAGTGCTTGGTCAATAAGTACAAGCAGAAGCTATTCAGATGTTGGCGGTCGTTACAACTCTCACTGCCGCCAGATTATAGCTGACTTTCATAATGGCTTGCTAGATGTGAGTTTTGAAGTAGGGACCACCATCGCATTTCACACCCAAGAATTGCATCGAATTGGTTCTGACAATCTAATCTCCGCACAGTCTCACAATGCACGTTTCTGCATGAACTATGATATTGTTGACGGCAAATCATGCCATTGCCGCTTTTGTGAAATAGACCAGTGTTTTAGATACATTTCACTTGTTAGTGATACTGTCCGCAAATGTCGAGGTTCTTTTCCTTCTGTCCAGGTGCTGTTCTTTTACTGTCAAAGGGTAGACAATGACTTAGACAGTTGATAGAGGAGAACCCTGTGGAAGACATAGATGTAATGTCACCCTATCAGATCACCAGATACCACATATGGGCACCACCGGCCTCTGGAATAGGGTGGCTGATATCCATCTGATGATCATATTAATTCAAAACAATGTTTTCCCGTGATGAATTTGAATAACGAAGACACAAACAATAGATTGCACGATTTATTGCCTGGCATATTTCGCTGCATCTCGTCAGGTACATACTGCAGAAATCACACAACTTACGTGAATTAATTAGATAAATCCTTCAAACTGAAATATACACATGTTCGCACAGTAATGTCGATTGTCTACCACGGTAATTTTAAACTGACTAACATGTCTTTCTGCTTACACAAGGACGGCTTACGAAGGTTGATTAGTATGGCTTCAGCAAACTTTAACAATCGACTACTTTGTGTGTTGAACAACACACGGAAGGCACTGTCTCTTTCAACCACGTGATCAGTCTCGAGCACATGTCTCCCGACCGAAGAAGCCAGATTTTTCCGGTGTGTCGGCCTGCCTAGGCTACCATCTTCTGTAGTGTAGTATTTTGTCCAACCAATTCGGAATATGTTCCGAAACCCTGCAATGTAACTGTCGCTCAGTTCTGCCTATGTAGATGGCCTCGCATCTGCATGTAAATTGGTAAATACAATTTGATTTGGCGTACAAAGCTACAGGTTCTTTTACTGCTGGGACTGGGATCGGTGTGTTTCGGTACCTGATGACTAGAGCTGCAGCACAGAATGTTCGCTCGACTGCTGTGGTGAGCCGGTCCCGCAGACGTTGCATTACGTCATCTCCTCGGAAGGTTAGTTGGATGAAAGAGACAGTGCCTTCCGTGTGTTGTTCAACACACAAAGTAGTCGATTGTTAAAGTTTGCTGAAGCCATACTAATCAACCTCCGTAAGCCGTCCTTGTGTAAGCAGAAAGACATATTAGTCAGTTTAAAATTACCGTGGTAGACAATCGACATTACTGTGCGAACATGTGTATATTTCAGTTTGAAGGATTTATCTAATTAATTCACGTAAGTTGTGTGATTTCTGCAGTATGTACCTGACGAGATGCAGCGAAATATGCCAGGCAATAAATCGTGCGATCATATTAATATCCATCTTCTAAGTCTCTGCTGTACGTAGCCATTCCCCTCTTATATCTCCAATCTGGATGCTTGCATCGAACTCCTAAGCTGATCCTTCATGTAATTGACTGATACATTAGTGATATCATAAGAAGGAATACCGTTATAGGCGCGGGGAGATGTTGTCCGATGCCTTGAGAAGTGTCTGAATGTCCTCTTTTGTAACACGATGTTTTTCGCTCAACACGGCCTTTGTACACAGCTCAAAACGGTCACTTTGTTTCCAGTGTTGCAGCATCGTCTTTCTTATATGCCTGCTCTATATATTTAAACAACAGCTTTATACATACTGCAACAGCTGTAGTAGCAGCGGTCTTAGCAATTGGTGTAGCCAGAATTTTAGTAATAGTCTTATAATAGCAGTATAGTAGCAGAGGTGATAATAGTAGTCGGGTCGGCAGAAGCAGTAGTAGGCTACTAGTAGGAGTGGTAGAAGTAGAAGTATCATTGACTGAAATGCCCAGAGGGCGTAGATATCATACGTGCCGGCTTATATTTGTTATCGCCCGACACACTACCGGGTATCCACGCTTTCTGTTCCTTTCTAGGAATGCTCAGTTCACATATCTAGGTCTTTCTCCCTGAGTTGAGAATAAATGGGGTACGTGCAAGCATGGTCTAAACAGAGAAATAAAACAGAGGAATGCCGCTTCTCCTGCTTTTCTATTAAGAATAACAGAAGCACTAACAGCATAGATAGCAGTAGTAGTAGTAGTAGTAGTAGTAGTAGTAGTAGTAGTAGTAGTTGTAGTAGTAGTAGTAGTAGTAGTATTAGTAGTAATAGTAGTAGTGGTAGTAGTAGTTGTAGTAGTAGTAATAGTAGTAGTAGTAGTAGTAGTAGTAGTAGTAGTAATAGTAGTAGTAGTAGTAGTAGTAGTAGTAGTTGTAGAGTCGTAGTAGTAGTATTAGTGGTAGTAGTAGTAGTAGTAGTAGTAGCAGTAGTAGTAGTAGTAGTAGTAGTAGTAGTAGTAGTAGTAGTAGTAGTAGTAGTAGTAGTAGTTGTAGTAGTAGTAATAGTAGTAGTAGTAGTAGTAGTAATATTAGTAGTAGTAATATTAGTAGTAGTAGTAGTAGTAGTAGTAGTAGTAGTAGTAGTAGTAGTTGTAGTAGTTGTAGTAGTAGTAGTAGTAGTAGTAGCAGTAGTAGTAGTTGTTGTAGTAACTAGTAGTAGTAGTAGTAGTAGTAGTAGTAGTAGTAGTAGTAGTGGTAAGAGTAGTAGTAGTAGTAGTAGTAGTAGTAGTAGTAGTAGTAGTAGTAGTAGTAGTAGTGTTAAGAGTAGTAGTAGTAGTAGTAGTTGTAGTAAGAGTAGTAGTAGTAGTAGTAGTAGTAGTAGTGTTAAGAGTAGTAGTAGTAGTAGTAGTAGTAGTAGTAGTAGTAGTAGTAGTAGTAGTTGTAGTAAGAGTAGTAGTAGTAGTAGTAGTAGTAGTAGTAGTAGTAGTAGTAGTAGTAGTAGTAGTAGTAGTAGTAGTAGTAGTAGTAGTAGTAGTAGTAGTGTTAAGAGTAGTAGTAGTAGTAATAGTAGTAGTAGTAATAATCCCAAGTTTAGAAGTAGCAGAAGTTGCAATAATAATAGTTATAGTGGTGGCGGTGGTTGTGGCTGTTATAGCAGTAGAAGTATACCAGCGAGAGAAGCTACGGTACCTCGACCTGCAAATATTTGACACTGTGGTTATTTTGTGAAACGTGTTAATCCAAGCATATGTTTGACCGCCTGTCTGGTACTGCGTCTGCACGAGTTCTGTTCGTTATGTTACTGGGAATCCGTGTTTATGCATAAGTTCTGTTTGTTATTTTACTGAGAATTCGTGTTTGACGTGCGAATATTTTTTTTTGTTGGTATTGAAAAGTGGTTTTCAAAACACTGCCCTCTAAGTTGTACCCCCAGGTATCAAATTACCTCCTTTCACAGTGGTTCTCAAAATATTGTCCTCTTGGTGGTACATCAGTATTTCAAATTTACTCCCTTTATACCGACTTCTTATTAAATTATTGTCTTAGGAGATGAGTAGTTCAGAGGTACGGAGTCCGTCTCCAACTAGAAAAGGCCAGATAGGCAGCACTGAGTAGAGCTGACCTAATACAGAATCAGCGGAGACATACCCTCCCCTGTCAAGCCCTGAAATCTAGGATAGGAGACATGATATCCATGCGTCTTACACACGGCAATGGGTTCCGTGAGGCTGCATTACTTTGTGTTATTTTATATTGTTATACACGGGTAAAATATTAGGACAACGCTTTCGCACATTGAACAGCTGACATCTGAAATCAAAGAGAGGAGAATGTATAGGTCGTTCCAGAGGCAAAACTCCAAAACATTGTGAAAACATAACAGCAAATGTAATTTTCATAGAATATGTAACTGTGCATCGTCTGAAAGTAGCAAGTGCCTGGAACATAACTAGTTATGGCAAACTATCAAAAGTGCGAATAGAGATTAATACCTCTACACTAGAGAATTCAATCATGGACGCGCACCATTTCCTCCGTGATTGTCCCACTGCAGCAAGCGAAGGACACAGTGTATGCTCTGACAGTCGGTGAAGTCACATGACATGGTGTATGTTCTGACAGTCGGTGAAATCACAGGACATGGTGAATGCTCTGACAGTCAGTGAAGTCACAGGACATGGTGTATGCTCTGACAGTCAGTGAAGTCACAGGACATAGTGAATGTTCTGACAGTCGGTGAAGTCACAGGATATGGTGAATGCTCTGACAGTCGGTGAAGTCACAGGACATGGTGAATGCTCTGACAGTCAGTGAAATCACAGGACTTGTTGAATGCTCTGACAGTCAGTGAAGTCACAGGACATGGTGAATGCTCTGACAGTCAGTGAAATCACAGGACTTGGTGAATGCTCTGACATTCAGTGAAGTCATAGGACATGGTGAATGTTCTAACAGTCAGTGAAATCACAGGACAGAAAAGTTTTACACTCCAAGAGGCCTGTTCGATATATGCGCCTACAGTTGCAGACAGTAATGTGCCTACATGTGCAGACAGTAATGTGCCTACATCTACAGACAGTAATGTGCCTACATGTGCAGGCAGTAATGTGCCTACATCTACAGGCAGTAATGTGCCTACATGTGCAGGCAGTAATGTGCCTACATCTACAGACAGTAATGTGCCTACATGTGCAGGCAGTAATGTGCCTACATCTACATGCAGTAATGTGCCTACATGTGCAGGCAGTAATGTGCCTACATCTACAGGCAGTAATGTGCCTACAAGTGCAGGCAGTAATGTGCCTACATCTACAGGCAGTAATGTGCCTACATGTGCAGACAGTAATGTGTCTACATCTACAGGCAGTAATGTGCCTACATGTGCAGGCAGTAATGTGCCTACATCTACAGACAGTAATGTGCCTACATGTGCAGGCAGTAATGTGCCTACATCTACAGGCAGTAATGTGCCTTCATGTGCAGGCAGTAATGTGCCTACATCTACAGGCAGTAATGTGCCTACATGTGCAGACAGTAATGTGAATACATCTACAGACAGTAATGTGCCTACATGTGCAGGCAGTAATGTGCCTACATCTACAAGCAGTAATGTGCCTACATGTGCAGGCAGTAATGTGCCTACATCTACAGGCAGTAATGTGCCTACATGTGCAGGCAGTAATGTGCCTACATCTACAGGCAGTAATGTGCCTACATGTGCAGGCAGTAATGTGCCTACATCTACAGGCAGTAATGTGCCTATATGTGCAGACAGTAAGGTGCCTACATCTACAGACAGTAATGTGCCTACATGTGCAGGCAGTAATGTGCCTACATCTACAGGCAGTAATGTGCCTACATGTGCAGACAGTAATGTGCCTACATCTACAGGCAGTAATGTGCCTACATGTGCAGGCAGTAATGTGCCTACATCTACAGGCAGTAATGTGCCTACATGTGCAGGCAGTAATGTGCCTACATCTACAGGCAGTAATGTGTCTACATGTGCAGGCAGTAATGTGCCTACATCTACAGGCAGTAATGTGCCTACATGTGCAGGCAGTATTGTGCCTACATCTACAGCCAGTAATGTGCCTACATGTGCAGGCAGTAATGTGCCTACATCTACAGGCAGTAATGTGCCTACATGTGCAGGCAGTAATGTGCCTACATCTACAGACAGTAATGTGCCTACATGTGCAGGCAGTAATGTGCCTACATCTACAGGCAGTAATGTGCCTACATGTGCAGGCAGTAATGTGCCTACATCTACAGGCAGTAATGTGCCTACATTTGCAGGCAGTAATGTGCCTACATCTACAGACAGTAATGTGCCTACATCTACAGGCAGTGATGTTCCTACATCTGCAGACAGTGATGTCATCTACAGGCAGTAATGTGCCGACATCTGCAGGCAGTGATGTCATCTACAGGCAGTGATGTTCCTACATATGCAGGCAGTGATGTCATCTACAGGCAGTGATGTGCCTACATCTGCAGGCAGTGATGTCATCTACAGGCAGTAATGT
This sequence comes from Cepaea nemoralis, assembly GCA_014155875.1. Classification (NCBI taxonomy): domain Eukaryota; kingdom Metazoa; phylum Mollusca; class Gastropoda; order Stylommatophora; family Helicidae; genus Cepaea; species Cepaea nemoralis. The sequence goes on along the minus strand of JACEFZ010022253.1, from coordinate 10,438 downwards.
GCCTACATGTGCAGGCAGTAATGTGCCTACAGTTGCAGAAAGTAATGTGCCTACATCTACAGGCAGTAATGTGCCTACAACTGCAGGCAGTGATATCATCTACAGGCAGTAATGTGCCTACATCTACAGGCAGTAATGTGCCTACATATGCAGGCAGTGATGTCATCTACAGACAATAATGTGCCTACATGTGCAGGCAGTAATGTCATCTATAGGCAGTAATGTGCCTACATCTACAGGCAGTGATGTGCCTACAGCTACAGGCAGTAATATGCCTACATCTCCAGGCATTAATGTGCCTAATCTACAGGCAGGATGTGCCTACATCTACAGACAGTAATGTGCCTACATCTACAGACAGTAATGTGACTACATGTGCAGACAGTAATGTGCCAACAATTGCAGGCAGTAATGTGCCTACATCTGCAGGCAGTAATGTGCCTAATCTACAGGCAGTGATGTGCCTACATCTACAGACAGTAATGTGCCCACATCTACAGGCAGTAATGTGCCCACATCTGCAGGCAGTGATGTCATCTGCCGGCAGTAATGTGCCTAGATGTGCAGTCAGTAATGCGCCTACAACTGCCGACAGTAATGTGCCTACATTTACATACAGTAATGTGCCTACATCTACAGACAGTAATGTACCTATATCTACAGACAGTAATGTGCCTACATCTGCAGGCAGTAATGTGCCTACATCTACAGGCAGTAATGTGCCTACATGTGCAGACAGTAATGCGCCTACATCTACAGACAGTAATGTGCCTATATCTACAGACAGTAATGCGCCTACATCTACAGACAGTAATGTGCCTACATGTGCAGACAGTAATGCGCCTACAGCTGCAGACAGTAATGTGCCTACATTTACAGACAGTAATGTGCCTACATCTACAGACAGTAATGTGCCTATATCTGCAGACAGTAATGTGCCTACATCTGCAGTCAGTAATGTGCCTACATCTCCAGACAGTAATGTGCCTACATGTGCAGGCAGTAATGAGCCTATATCTACAGACAGTAATGTGCCTACATCTGCAGTCAGTAATGTGACTACATCTACAGACAGTAATGTGCCTACATGTGCAGGAAGTAATGTGCCTACATCTACAGACAGTAATGTGCCTACATGTGCAGGCACTAATGTGCCTACATCTACAGACAGTAATGTGCCTACATGTGCATGAAGTAATGTGCCTACATCTACAGAGAGTAATGTGCCTACATGTGCAGACACTAATGTGCCTACATCTACAGACAGTAATGTGCCTACATGTGCAGGCAGTAATGTGACTACATCTACAGGCAGTAATGTGCCTACATGTGCAGGCAGTAATGTGCCTACATCTACAGGCAGTAATGTGCCTACATGTGCAGACAGTAATGTGTCTACATCTACAGACAGTAATGTGCCTACATTTGCAGGCAGTAATGAGCCTACATCTACAGGCAGTAATGTGCCTACATGTGCAGGCAGTAATGTGCCTACATCTACAGACAGTAATGTGCCTACATCTACAGGCAGTGATGTTCCTACATCTGCAGACAGTGATGTCATCTACAGGCAGTAATGTGCCTACATCTGCAGGCAGTGATGTCATCTACAGGCAGTGATGTTCCTACATCTGCAGGCAGTGATGTCATCTACAGGCAGTGATGTGCCTACATCTGCAGGCAGTGATGTCATCTACAGGCAGTAATGTGCCTACATGTGCAGGCAGTAATGTGCCTATAGCTGCAGACAGTAATGTGCCTACATCTACAGGCAGTAATGTGCCTACATGTGCAGGCAGTGATGTCATTTACAGGCAGTAATGTGCCTACATGTGCATGCAGTAATGTGCCTACAGCTGCAGACAGTAATGTGCCTACATCTACAGGCAGTAATGTGCCTACAACTGCAGGCAGTGATGTAATCTACAGGCAGTAATGTGTCTACATCTGCAGGCAGTGATGTCATCTACAGGCAGTAATGTACCTACATCTACAGGCAGTGATGTGCCTACAGCTACAGGCAGTAATATGCCTACATCTCCAGGCATTAATGTGCCTAATCTACAGGCAGGATGTGCCTACATCTACAGACAGTAATGTGCCTACATCTACAGACAGTAATGTGCCTACATGTGCAGACAGTAATGTGCCTACAACTGCAGGCAGTAATGTGCCTACATCTGCAGGCAGTATTGTGCCTAATCTACAGGCAGTGATGTGCCTACATCTACAGACAGTAATGTGCCCACATCTACAGGCAGTAATGTGCCTACATCTGCAGGCAGTGATGTCATCTGCCGTCAGTAATGTGCCTACATGTGCAGACAGTAATGCGCCTACAGCTGCAGACAGTAATGTGCCTACATTTACAGACAGTAATGTGCCTACATCTACAGACAGTAATGTGCCTATATCTACAGACAGTAATGTGCCTACATCTGCAGGCAGTAATGTGCCTACATCTACAGGCAGTAATGTGCCTACATGTGCAGACAGTAATGCGCCTATATCTACAGACAGTAATGTGCCTATATCTACAGACAGTAATGTGCCTACATCTACAGACAGTAATGTGCCTTTTTGTGCAGACAGTAATGCGCCTACAGCTGCAGACAGTAATGTGCCTACATTTTAGACAGTAATGTGCCTACATCTACAGACAGTAATGTGCCTATATCTACAGACCGTAATGTGCCTACATCTGCAGGCAGTAATGTGCCTACATCTACAGGCAGTAATGTGCCTACATCTCCAGGCATTAATGAGCCTAATCTACAGACAGTAATGTGCATACAGCTACAGACAGTAATGTGCCTACATCTACAGACTGTAATGTGCCTACATCTACAGACAGTAATGTGCCTACAGCTACAGACAGTAATGTGCCTACATCTACAGACAGTAATGTGTCTACACCTACAGGCAGTAATGTGCCCACATCTACTGACAGTAATGTGCCTACATCTGCAGGCAGTAATGTGCCTACATCTACAGGCAGTCATGTGCCTACATTTACAGACAGTAATGTGCCTACATCTACAGACAGTAATATGCCTATATCTACAGACAGTAATGTGCCTACATCTGCAGGCAGTAACCGTCGGTTCTGTCCTTACAGCAACTAATACCACGGATTGGACGATTTGTATAAAGCCGAAGAATGAATAATGCCACTGGGGTAAAGTTTAGTACTTGAGCACTGCAGACAGAAATGCTTTTCCTGACTCTGGTTTAGAACCCGGATACCGTTGTGTGTAAGACCAGGATCGCATCCTCTCTGCACTAATAAAATGAGCAAATGAAACATATGTGCATTATGGTGACTGATAACAAGAGAAAGACTAGCAGAGAATCCATTTATTGCATTAAAAGAGACCGTAGAAAATGTACCATCCCTTTGTCAACGCCTAGACCATGGGCCCATCAGATAAATTTCCTCATAACATGTAAAGGCGAGTAAAACAAACGTCAAGAAAATCACGCTTCCAGCCCGAGAAGACTAGACAAGGAAATCTAAAAACTAACCCATGTCTCAGTCGTAGCTCGCAGGTGGGTTAAAGTAGCACATCTAACTGTGTTCTAATCTTCAAGGTGTATCAATATGAAATAAAATTCACGTGACAGTGTCCATCTTTTCTCTAGTAATTAGACAGAGAAACAGACAGACTAATGGACTGACGGATAAGCGAATGGGCGGACAGAAGGACAGGCAGGCAGGCAGACAGACAGGCCAGCAGACAGGCAGGCAGGCAGGCAACAAAAAGACAGACAGATGGATGGATGAATGGCTGAATGGATTGACATACCGTTTTATTTAATTGTGATCATATACTGTATTTCAATTCACTCAGTGTGACATTGAAAATCGTTCCCCGTGCCATGACTGGCACGTGTGCCATAATTTGCCCACGCCCACATAAGGACGTGCGAGGTGATTTCCCTTGCTTGCGTCTATAAAGCGGATACACCATTTCTTGGAAGCCCAGTACACGTTATGTATTCTCAACTTTTGATGTGAGTCACAGACCATATCGTAGTCACCAACGAAGAAAATCCGCCTGTCTGCTGGCCCAGCCGTATTTTTAAAATGGACCTGGACTTCCTAAAATGGGTCTAGCTAACATGGGTCTAGCTAACATGGGTCTAGCTAACATGGGTCTAGCTAACATGGGTCTAGCTAACATGGGTCTAGCTAACACGGGTACCAGGAAAAGTCTTGTGAAGTGAAGACGGTCGGGGCGATACCGTGCCCACACCCACCGAGCGCTGATTGGTCTATCAAATATGTGGATCTAGCACCATATGTCCAATGCGCCCAGAGGGTGTAAAAAGGTTATTTTCTGTACATGACTTTGTTTTTTTGTTACTTCTGCTGGTACTTTGCCTTCTTGACAGTCGATATTGTGTTTAATTGTGCTCATTAAAAAGGCATGATAACCTCTCCATAGCACAAGGCCTGGGTTGAATTGTATTGCCCATTCAAGACGATCCCTCTCTCGGCCTGCCTGAATAGTTTACTCCAGAGGAAAGATAACACCATTACATCTGGAACAAGACACGCTGCAGAAGCTGCCGGATCAGCAAAGCAATGCTCTAACAATCCGCCTGTCAGAGCTTCGACCCTAGACCAATTGCCGACCAAGGCTTAGGGCCTTGTCTGCCCTGCCCATTAGACATGTAGTCTTTAGGTTCATTTCCTCGCACCAATATAAGGCTTGCACCCCGGAGCCGTTGACCACAATGTGGAGTGTCGGGTTTGGTGAACGACGCTAACTGAAAGCTTACTTAATTACTTATCAAAGACAGAAACGAAATGGTAGTTGCAGAGCACCAGTGGCTGACAAGTGTCAGTGCCTGTCTCAGGCTCATAAGGCACTGCACTTGATCCCAGCATAGGGTTGAGCATTTAATACCACTGGTAATAATACCACGCGTCCTCATATTCTCTTGAGACCCCGTATTTTGTACGCTGTGTACATTAAAATGCATCAGCAGTTGTAAATCGCAAGGGTAGGCCGTAAGACACTGCCCTGCCCAAATTGTTAGGTGTTTGGAAAAACTACTTACGGGTAGAAACTGTCCTTTACCTTGGATGGAATCTCTGTAGAGAGGAAGCAATCCTTACATAAATGGAAGTCAGACACACTGATATGTAAACTGCATAACTAGGAGTGCCGCACTCCCCTCTAATGAGGAACCAAGTAAGTTGAATACACACACACTAAGCATTATGCAGATGAAACAGTATTCATTGCTGACAAGGCAAAAGATCTGCAACAACTGTTGGTCAGTGTAGTGATATTGAGCGCGGACAGGGAATTTCTTTGAATACCAAGAAAACAGAAACAATAGTTGTATCAAAGTAAAGGTGACACCAAAATGTAGTATCACAATATAAATACAAAGTTCTTAACCAGGTCAGTATATTCAAATATTTAGAGGCAGAAATAATAACAGATAAGTGATGCGTGACATAAATTAATAAACAATAAGCCAGGCAAACCTTGTATTTCAGAAGATGAAAAGAATCTTATGGAATAAATCGCTTGTATTTAATGTCAGAAAGAGAGCACTGAACTGTTGTATCCGTTCTGCATTATGGCAGTGAAGAGGTTGGGGACAGCGGAGGTGTAGTTTCTGAGACAAATGATGCAAATACCTTGGACTCCCAGCATAACTAACAGTGATTGTCTGGAAGAGGCTAATGGAAGTAATACATTACACACAGCTATAACAACGAGACAAGCTGTCTTCATTTCGACTTCTTTCGTCATATAATTACAAGCGAAGTATTGATTAATATCGATCATGACGACTGGAACGATCAGCGGTAACAGAGGCAGAGACTGACCTAGAGAAAAGATGTCTAATTGTCTACGACGGTGGCATAGGAGGAATATTGTCAATACAATCGATTCAGATCACCATGGACCGAGATTTGTTGAGAGACACGAACGCGTGCGCCATTTGGAAAGCTACATGCTGACGACACGTTTTTGTAATTTAAATAGAAAAATATAGACAGAACACAGAAGCAAACAGTTCAGTAACAGTTGCCAGTCTAGCATCCCAATACGACGACTAGGAAGGATGATGCTGCCATTACGACCCAGTCTGATGAAAAATGGTAACGCTTATTATTTGCATTCTCTAATGCTTGCTATTCTTCTTCTTCAGCGTTCCGAGCCATTGAGGTTCTTTGCTGCAGATACAATCCGTCTCCATTCGTCTCTCTGGTTGACTCTCTCTTGCCAGTCGTTGATTCCAAGTGCTTGTAGGTCTGTATATATATTATCTCTCCACCGTCTTCTTGGTCTACCTAGGGGTCTACGGTCATTTATTTCCTGATTGCTTGCTATTAATTTTGTTTAATCATTAGCGAAAAGAAGACACCGATTATGACACAATGCGCAAATGGGATACTATTAGTTGTAAAAATTCCGCCGCGGAGCAAACACGGCAGGGGGCTTCTGATCGTCAGAATGGTACGCCATTCCCTAAGTATTTCGGACCTTTAACACTCTTGATACTCTCTGGGGGTGGTCCCGTCCGGGTCATGACTCCGTTAGTCTTTCCCCTGCCGTGGAGGCATTTGATCATATTCGTTATCCCTTTTGTTGCTCTTGTCCCTTCGCTGTTACCATGTCCGCTCTCAAGCCCTCCCTCCCTCGGTGAGGAGAATCCATGCAGCCTGTGCTTGCCCCTTAGCACGTGTGGTCTTCTGGAACCAGCTTCATCCCCCGCCACGGCCTCTATCGCCTCCATTCGTCTCCGTTGCCGTGTTCCTTCCTCGTGCCCCGTTCACTGCGCCGCAATCTACTAGGAATCCGGTTCTTCCTTTACGTTTCTGGACTCACCTCTTGGTCTCTGCAGCTGAATTAGTGCGACTTACGGACGATTATCGCTATGTTATGGAGGTTGGACTTCGGCCGACATTTGCATGGTTTGACTGCACTCAGATGCATCACCCACGCCCTGGGGAAAGGTTAAAGCGCTGACACGAGACGTTGCAAGTTCGTGGTCTTGGTTGAGAGATTGTTAGTAGTCCTGCAATTACCGCTTCTAACTATACTATAGTCTGTTCACATTTACGTGCCTTCATCACGATCAATTTTTGTGAAAACTGTCTGTTGCATCGTTATGAAATTTTTCCTGCCGTCTTATATTTACCCCGACCCAAGGAATATGTCTTTGATAGATCCAAAAGCAACTTAAATCATGGAAAGCGGCGACATTTCTTTGATGTTTTGGTGAAAATCTAGTGATTTCTCGCTAACAAACTTGTTTTACAGTAATGCCCCGCCAGTTCGGGTGACGACACAAGGCGTATTCAGATTCGTAAGGGAGTGGGTGCAATGTCTACTCTGCTGAGACAGAACATGATTACTTGTTTTGCACGACGAATATAGTTGTGAATGTCTCTTTAGTGGGCTTCCTTCTTAACGGTCAAGATGTTGGTCCTCTTTTCATTTAAGTTTATAGATTGATTAGTATGTTCGTGTGTTGTCCCCTCATTTGACAACGTGTTTCTTCTCACGTTTCTTGTTATGCCACAATACGTCAGTACCCACCGCAATAGTACTCTTCTGTTGGTATTCAATGCGTTTAGAGCTTTTTTTTTCAATGCGAATTGTTTGTCACCGTTGAGAGCTTACGGAATTGAAAATTCATCATTGTGGATTACAAACTGATGCCATTGACAAGTTGTATTGTTTGTGCCGATGCTGTCATGTTAAGGGCCTACAATTCTTCTTCTGAATAGTTGGAGCAAACATATCCGAGTAGGTGTGCATGTTTGCGATCTGCCCAGACCTTAATCCGTGTCGCACGATTCCAGTAGGTTGATGACTGTTCTCGGTTGCATAAATTCAATCCATCCTTTCTCCGATAGTCATCTTCTTCTTTCAACACATGGTCCTCACATTTTTTCCACTAACTTTTATCAATATTTAATAGCGTGGACTGAGTTAGTATCTTGACGTCTGTCAATTTAAAGATAGTATTGTCAGCTGCCACCTGTCCTTTAATTTTCGCCCATACAAGCTCTATAGGGTTAAAATGAGAATGGTAAGGCGGAAGTCTCTAGCAACCATGGCGATGCTCTTCTATCAACTTGTCGATTTGATATTTCTTGCGTTTTGGCGTCTGTTTTACAAGGAAAAACAATTCTAGCGTGAAATACGTTTCTGGAAATGGTATGTTTTCCATTCGGAGCCATATCTTTATTGTTCCCTTTGTGTAGGTATTTTGTCTTCTTGGGCAACAACATTGTGATATGATGCATTGTCAATAATTAGACAAGACGGTCTACCTAAGGATGGAAGTACCGTATTCTCGAGCCAATCTCTAAATACATTACCACTCATCTTATTATGATATCCCTATTGTCTGCATGCTTTGATACGAACACGAGTCCAGCATTCTGTTGTAAGCCATAATGCGTACTACCAGCATGGACTATCATCAGATGCTGTCGTATGCTACTGGGCACATATCGCTGTATCTGTCCATCCACTGATTGCCATTCGTTTTCACTTGTGTGGTGAGCATTGATCCAGGCTTCATCCAAATACTCTGTGTCATAATTGTCTTTGCGTATTTCCCTTATTTCACGTAGATATTTGCTTCTCATGGCTCCTAAATGCGGTTGCTCGCAAATGATATTTCTACCTAAATTGTACTTTCTAAACGTGAAGCCTAATGTCCTTATAATGTTCTACAAAGTTGTCTTGGATAGCACTATGTCATTGTTCTTTCTCAACCAAACCCATGTTTTCTTACAGTCACTGTTTCTTTGGTATCCAGCATTTTAATAATAGCTCGCCTTAAGAGATCCTTGTCAAAGCTGTCTACAATTGTCTTTCTACTTACCCTTTGCTTATTGCGTGATGGTTTCATTCCAGGTTCCGGCACCAATCGACGAAATGACCGTTTACTCAAACCCAATGCATGCACTGTTCTTTTCTCGGGATTTGTAATAGAATATGAAACAGTTTCCTGCGATCAGCTTCTTGATAAAAATATGTGTACAAATTATATACCGCATATAAACAGACATTGAAATCTGCTGTACAATCTCCAGAACAATTTTTTTTTTTTTTTTTTTTTGGTTGGCTGGACATAATGATTAGGTTATATGTTAAATCTCATCATTTTCCATCAGTTGGTTACTGAGATATGGAATTTTATATTGGGGCAGACAAAAGTAAACAGACTGTAGTTCCGAGACTCATCTCACTTTAGGTTCCGACAATTCCATAGCCAGCACGAGGTCTTTTCGGCTGCCTCACACAATTGTTTCTGGGCCCGAGTTCTTGCTTGTCCTTTAATGCGCATTCGCTTCAGCACATCAAACACGGATTGGGAGACTAGACATCTGGCGGCTACCTCAACGGCGAATAGCCTGACGGTGTACTCCTCTAGGTTGAGACTTGTGACCACGTCCTCCTCAATCAGCGTTAGCTGCTTGGCTGACGAGGAGCTAAGTACGATGTCAGGTCGCAAGCAAAACTTTCGGATCACCTCAGGGTATTTGCCACGGCCCTTTAGATCCACGGTCAGTTCCCAGTCCCTTGCAATATCGAAATTTAATCTTTATTAACGACGCAGAGCTGGAGATTGTTGACCATTTCACATATTTAGGAGCAGATATATCAGAGGTAAATAATAAATTACCTGTAGATGAGGGAATCAGCAGCAGGATTGGTAAGGCAACAGCAACAATGAACAGGTTAACAAGAAAGTCTATAAGAAGCGGAAGTTTACTGCCAAAACAAAATTTTTGGTCTGTCAAGTCTGTGTCCTTAGTACACATTGTATGGCAGTGACACCTGGTCAACTTACTCACACCTAGAGAAACCTTTAACCAGCTTTCACAAGCGGTGTCCGAGAAGAATACTTGGCATTCGGTGGCAAGATAAGATCTGCACTGCTGACCTATTGGAAAGATAGTGTGGTGTAACGGTTTATTCCATGCCCAGTTTTCATAGACATAGATGGAAAGGACACATTAGTAGGATGGACGATGGTATAATAGCATCGGACATCTTTACCAGGGGTAAGAGATCTCGGGGTCGGCCTCTACTACGGTACAAAATTGTGTGTAATCGGAACATGAATGATACAGGCATTGATATTGTATCCTGGGAGCAAGTCGAAGCTGATCGCGTTGCATGGAGGGATAAGGTTAGGAATCGAATAAAGACACAACACAAAATGATTGCAAATAGGTCAGACACTGAGCATATGAGACGTTAGATGGTGTGTGATGGTGGAATTGTGGACGAATATTTACTGCGCGAGTTGTTCTTTCCAGTCACATACGCTACCTCCATGGGTTGTAGTTTAACCCTTTTAAAAGCATAATGTAACAAACTACCGTCTGTCTTAGACGGCAAGGTGCCATTCAGTCAGTCAAACGCATGGGTTGAAATCTGAT